>JAJIBD010031630.1:0-184318 GCA_021461705.1 Cryptotis parvus | reverse complement strand
AAAAATCATTTGACAATATCCAGCACCCATTCATGATTAAAACCCTCCAGAAAATGGGAATTGAAGGAAGCTTCCTCAAGATAGTCAAAGCCATCTATCAAAAGCCCACAGAGAGTATCATTCTCAATGGGGAAAAATTGAAAGCCTTCCCTTAAGATCAGGAACACAACAAGGTTGCCCTCTCTCACCTCTTTTACTCAATATAGTACTGGAAGTACTTGCCATAGCAATCAGAGAAGAAAAGGACATTAAGGGCACCCAGATAGGCAAGGAAGAAATCAAGCAATCATTATTTGCAGATGACATGATATTATACTTAGAGAACCCTAAACTCTCGACCCAAAAACTCTCAGAAACAATAGATATGTATAGTAGAGTGGCAGGGTACAAAATCAATACCCAAAAAAGTTGGTGGCTTTCCTATATACAAATAACGAAAGAGAAGAAAGGGATATTAAGAAAGCGATTCCATTCACAATTGTGGCACAGAAAATCAAATACCTGGGAATCAGCTTAACCAAGTGTGTAAAAGGACCTATACAAAGAGAACTACAAGACACTGCTTCAAGAAATAAAAAGAGGACATGAGGAAATGGAAACACATTCCCTGCTCATGGATGGGGAGAATTAACATTGTCAAGATGGTAATACTCCCTAGAGTTTTGTACAGATTCAATGCGGTTCCTATGAGGATTCCCATGACATTCTTTAAAGAAATTGACCAAACACTCCTGAAATTCGTATGGAATAATAAACCCTACAGATAGCTAAAGCAATTCTTGGGAAGAAGATGGGAGGCATCACCTTTCCCAACCTCAAACTGTACTACAAAGCAGCAGTAATTAAAACAGCGTGGTACTGGAATAAAAACAGACCTGTGGACCTATGGAATAGAGTTGAGTATCCTAACACCCACCCTCAAAGACATGATCAGTTAATCTTTGATAAAGGTGCAAAGAGTCCAAACTGGAGTAAGGAAAGCCTCTTCAACAAGTTGTGCTGGGAAAACTGGACAGCTACATGTAAAAAAATGACTTTGGACCTGTGTCTAACACCTTGCACAAAAAATCAGATCAAAATGGATTAAAGATCTCAATATCAGACCTGAATCCATGAAGTACGTTGAAGAAAATACAGGAAAAACCCTCCACGACATTGAAGCTAAAGACATCTTCAAAGGTGAAACACCATTAACAAAGCAACTAGAAGAAAATATAAACATATGGGACTACATGAAACTGAAGAGCTTCTGCACCTCGAAAGAAACAGTGACCAAGATAGAAAGACAGTCCACAGAATGGGAAAGAATATTCACCCAATACCCATCTGATAAGGGGTTAATATCCAGGATATATCAAGCACTGGTACAGCTATATAAGAAAAAACAGCCAACCCCATTAGAAAATGGGGAGAAGAGATGAACAGAAACTTTGATAAGGAAGAAATTCGAATGGCCAAAAGGCATATGAAAAAATGCTCATCATCACTAATCATCAGAGAGATGCAAATCAAAACAACAATGAGATATCACCTCACACCACAGAGAATGGCCCATATCCAAAAGGGTAAAAAGCAACAAGTGCTGGCGTGGATGCGGGGAAAGGGGACTCTCATACATTGTTGGTGGGGATGTCGACTTGTACAACCTTTCTGGAAAACAATATGGACATTCCTCCAAAGACTAGAAATTGAGCTCGCTTTTGACCCAGCCATACCACTCCTGGGAATATACCCTGGGAAGCCAAAAACACACAGCGGAAACACAATCCGCACTTTTATTTTCATAGCAGCACTAGTCACAATAGCCAGAACCTGGAAACAACCAGTATGACCGAGAACTGATGACTAGATAAAGAAACCGTGGTACATCTACACAATGGAATACTATGCAGCTGTTAGGAAAAAATGAAGTTATGAAATTTGCCTATAAATGGATGGACATGGAAAGAATCATGTTGGAGTGAAATTAGTCAGAAGGAAAGAGAGAGACATAGAATGACTGCATGCATTTATTTGCATGACATAAATATACCAGGTGATCTTACCAAAAGTGGAAATTACCACAAGCGTGTGGGAGTCAGAGGTTAGGTAAGATAGAAAAGGGAACATGTGTGAATAAATGTCAAAAGGTCTGATACCAACATAGAACTGAGCATTAAATACAGGCAAAAAATGCAAATGATGGCAAAAATGCAAATGATGGCTTCTAAGTGTATGTAGTGCAACCCACAATGTGTAGGAGAAGGAAGAGAGAGGGGGAGAGAGCGAGGAGATAAAGAACCTGCCATTTAGGCAGGCCATGGGCGGGGGAGGGAATTGGGGACATGGGTGGTGGGAGATGGGCACTGGTGGAGGGCAGGGTGCTGAAACACTATGTGACTGAAACCTCCAAACGTGAACAACGTTGTAATTGTATATCTCACGGTGGTATAATAAAATGTTTAAAAAAAAAAGTCGATTCATCGATTTGTTGATTTTGTCGATCCGAGCAAACCGACAAATAATGGGCTGTCAAGTGATCAAGTGATCAACCTATAAAAAGAGGAATGTTGGTACTGGAGAGATAATACTGATGTTAAGGCATTTAACTTGCAGCAGCCAACCTGGTCTAATCCTCAGCACCACATCTGTTCCCTCTGCTCATGCCAGAAGCAATCCGTGAGCTCAGAGTCAGCGTAATCACAGAGCACACTGGGTATGAACAACCCACCCCCAAACAACCAACAAACAAAAAAAGCATGCTACTACCTCTCTGTTTTTCAAGAGACTTAGAAAAATGTTAGATCAAAAGACACCCTCGTGACCATCTATTCCAACTCTTCCCTCTCACAGAGGGGCTGGGGGCTTGTGAAAAGAGACCCCCATTGCCAGAGGAGCAAGCTGAGCCCTCGGTTTCTTAATGCTGGACTACATGTAAAATGAAGTGTAGGCTCTCAAAAATTAAAATATGTGAAGTGACAAGGCTCAGAATGTACGTTCATGCGAAGATTTATTCTAAGTCCTTCTTTTTTATCATTTATTTATAGTTTCCCACAATTCTATCCTGTCTTTGTTTACTGATAGTGCTTTTGTCACTGTTTATCCCTCTATACACACATCTATGTCAATATGATCACTATCAAATTCCCTAATTTAGGCACTCTGAATCCATGGAGGGATTAGAGATACACATCTAATAAATAACAAATACACGTATCCTTAAACACAGAAACATTAGTAATGGCTCCTGTCAACCACTTTCTACACATCGGGCACTGCGCTATAATGCATCATCTAATTTAACCCCCCCACCCCATATTTTAGTAGATTATAATTCTCACTTTTTCTCATTTTCTCAGCAAGGAAGCAGGGGCAAAGGGAGGAAAAAGCACTGTCTAGATAGTGCTGGGGTTTGCTTTAACTGCAAGGCCCCTGTTCTTCACATTGCTTTCCCCCACAGGCCTTGTCCTTCTGTTTTCCTGCTTTCTATCCTGCAGTCTCTATTCTGCAGTTTTCCTTATTTGGTGCCTTGCAGAAGACCCCCAAACAAAGGCATAACTAATAAAGTCTGTTTTCTGATCTTGTCGAGAAATCGGTCAGCAGCAAAGCAGCACAGCAGCGGCCAAATGAGAGGGGCCGAGTTCTAAGAAAGGCAAGGGACAGCAGTGCAGAGATCCCAGCTGGTGTGGTGAGGGGTGGAAACATTTAGGTGTGACCTGGTAGATCTAAGGTATATGCTGCGTAAACTAACATCTTAGTTTTTAAAAGGAGGACAGAGTTCTGACAATTCCCCAAATTTAGTTCTGTTGGACCCATTTGGAATATGTATTGTTTTAACTGAAGAAGAATGGAAAGAAGGTGGGAAGGAGGGAGCAAAGGATGGTTGGAGGTACGGGCTGAGCCTTTCCAAGAATCTGTTTGCAGGTGTTCTGACTGCTGTTCCCATCCAATCTTGCTCATCAGATTGATCTCTTATTAGCTAGTCATGCTCCAATGGTGACAAGAAGTTAAGAATCTTAAATAGCTAAAGGACAGATAACAACTCAAGACAATCACTCTGGTTTGGGAAGAGAAGGCTGTAAAATGGCCTGTCAGTGTCTGATAGGAGATTTTGCTTAGACAGCTTGAAACAACTTGCAGAGGGTGATAATGATAAAATTCTAAGTAGGCAGAGCTGGAAGTGAAGGCGGTCTCTCACTGGCATTAGAAGTATTCTTAGATCTCCTTTTAAAGAGACAAACTACTATTTCCATTCCTGAAAGGGGAAATGATGGAGAGAAACAATTACAGCAGTTGCTATCTGCTCTGAAACTTCCAAACATGGGGATTCTGCTCTGAACTCTACTGCCTAGATCGAACACACACAACTTTTCCTAAAGAGCCAAAAGGGACCCCCTCTGATGAACTGAGTTCTTACTTCACACAACATTTGATCAGATCAACCACTTTTCATTTTTCCTAGTTGTTTCTATTCCTACCAACCTACCCCTCTTGGGTATCCTGTTGACTCTGGACACAGGTAACAAACACTAGCTTTGGGATTGCAGTGGGAGTTCAATGTAATATTATTTCTTTGTCTAACTACCCTATCATCTTAGTAAGAGAATTCTAGAATTCTAGGATATCTGCACTCTTTCATCCCAAGATTTGAGGTTTAATCCTATCAGTTAGATATTCAGTTACGAGTCATTCTCTCTCTCTCTCTCTCTCTCTCTCCTCCCCCTCATTTTTTAGCTACACCTAGTGGTGCCTCAGGGTGTACTCATGGCTCTGTGCTCAGGGATCACTCCTGGCAGGGCTTGGGGGACCATCTGGGAATGTCGGGATTGAGGCACCCTACCCACCGATAGGAGACTTTTCTCAGACAGCGTGAAACAACTTGCAGAGGGTGATAATAATAAAATTCTAAGTAGGCAGAGCTGGAGGTGAAGGCAATCTCTCACTGGCATTAGAAGGAAGTATTCTGCCCACTGTACTATTGCTCTGGTCCTCAGTCACTTTCTTGCATCTGAAGCTTAAGTAATAAAATCAGATAAAGCAGCATTAATTCATTATGCTTTATATGCTTAATTCAATGATACAATAGTGAATATACATTAGTTAATATACATACACAGTTAATATACACACTAACTCTGTGTTACGTAGAGATCTCTCTCTCTCATCTCTTTATATATCACAGTAATAAAGAAAAAATCTGGAGAAATCATGAAATACTAAAAATATTGTCTTCTGTACAACGTGGGAAAGCTAAAAAAATAGGGGTTCTGGACATGGCATTCTCCAAACAGATTCTTGCGATTCCATCATCTGAGAATACTCTGCTTTACAGATGCACCAGGAATTTTTTTCTGGAAGGTTCTGGGAAGGGCACACTTCCTCCTCATTAGACCCTTTCTTTTGCCCGCCTTCCCAAACCTGCCTTATTTATCCTGTCCCCAACAGGATGGGAAGAAAATGTCCTTAGGAGACCTTTCCTTTTTATATTACACAATCTCCTCTCTGGAATTCAAGTCCTAGTCCTGTGCAGCCCAAATAAGAAGTGCCTGTCACCAGGACGGCGGCCATCTAAACAAGCAGCAGCTGGATGAGGAAAGAGGGCATGTCAACCCCAAGAAGTAGGGAGGGTTTCACGGCAGAGCTTCGCAACCCTCCAAGGAGTAGCAGAGGCTGCCCATTAAAACCCTGTTAAAACACTTCTAATGTTGTCAGCAGCACAAAGCTGAAATAGCCCAGTGAGCGCAGAGATGCTATCTGCCTCGAGCAACTCCAGGACTGTCAATACTATGAGAAAGAAGGTACAAGATAAGCCACAACCTATTTTCGACATCAAAATTTCATAAGCTCCTTGTGCTGGCAGCAGGGAAAATGTGGGTACACTGGGCTCCAAGCCCATGGACTACCATGGGAATTTTATTTTTTTTTAATGTTGAGATCTGCTCCAAAAAATTCAGAACTTGTGCACTGCTCAGCTATCTCTTACTACTCCTTAGGAAATAAAGGAAGCACTAGAATGGTCCTTTCCAAGGCTCCAGCGGGCATTACCTTGACACATTGACTTTTTTAGAGACGGTTCTTTTCTCCAAGGTGGTACATTCAGAAGACACTGGCTACACCATCCCCTGCTAACTCTTGTTCCTCATAAGAGAATAATTTGGAGCTCGAGCGATAGCACAGCGGTAGGGCGTTTGCCTTGCATGCGCCGACCTGGGTTAGATATATGGTCCCCTAAGCACTGCCAGGAATAATTCCTGAGTGAAGAGCCAGGACTAACCCTTGAGCATTGCCAGGTGTGACTCCAAAAAGAAAAAAAAGAGAGAGAATAATAATGAAAAGGCTAGAGAACCTACCTAATTTATCCTGTTTCTGGGCTATTTTTAATTGCTTATGATTCTAAAGGGTCTTCCTTTGTCAGTAAATATCAGCAATAAAATGAAGAAGAAATCTTGATGCATTTTTGGGGGGTTCCAACTGAGGAAGCCACATTACAAAGGCTAATTTCTAGAAGCAGATACTGGTAACATTCTACTTACAGTTCTTTCACTTGGTCCCCTTCAGTCTAATAACCTAACCTAGGTTACTAAATATGGTGACTATTTCCCAAACTTGCCCAGCATTGAGGAAGAAACGAGTACCACTTTTTATTAAACTGGCAAAAGCAAAAATTGGGACCTGGGCAGGTTGGAGACAGCTGCTCATCTGAGCTGATGCCTGTTCTCAAAGCAAACTGAGATAAGCTCAGGACAACCAAATTTAGTAGCCATGTCTAAAAGACGAGGGGACAGAGAGAAAAGAACCCAAGTCATTTCCTCCCAAGGCTGTAGGCAGGACAGAGGCAACAAACAGCTCACCCTCCAGCTAGGGGTCCTGCTTGCCTGATCCCACACAAACAGGCCGTGGAGCTGCTTTGCTCACAATGGTGCTAACTCAGCTGGGCATGCAATGCTCCACACTAGGTCCCAAGACTGCTAGCAAAGCAGTTCCATGAAATTTACTGCTAAGGAACTATGCCATCACACTGATCTCAATGTCCTTTTCTCTACGGTCAGACTTGGGAGAACAGTTATAATGGAGTTTTTTTTTCCCCCAAGGAATGGAAAAGAAGAATCTAAGACAAACTCAACAAACTAAGAAGTCAGACTGGTTTTTCCACTAGGGAAAGAAGATTCTCAGTCCAAATGCTTCTAATCATGGTGATAATGGCTTTACAGCAGCCCAGGAGCAAAGGCCAGTGGGGCCCTGCGGAGGGAAATGGGAGTCAAGTCAGTGTAGACAGCCAGCATTGTGAGGATTGGGACGAGGTGCTCACTTTGATTCTCTCTGCGTCTCTTTCTCTCTTCTCTGTCTCTGTCTCTGTCTCTGTATCTGTCTCTCTGTCTCTGTCTCTGTCTCCCTCTCTCTCTCTCTCTCCAAAGCCTACAGCACTCAGTATTCCCAGGCGGTCTCCCATCCAAGTACTAACCAGGCCCAACTCTGCTTAGCTTCCAAGATCAGACAAGTTTGGGTGTGTTCAAAGTGCTATGGCCATAGACTCATTTTGATGTCTCAGATTCTAAAATTTTGCATTTCATCTTTAAACTAACTGAGCTCTTGTTCTGGCTAAATCAAAATTAAAACCATAGTAATAGTAAGAGATGAATCATTTGGAGATGATTAGAAAAATCACAAGAATGATTTTTTGAAAGTTGAAAAGGCCTTTTACTTTTTCTGAAACTGATGGTAACCGGGTCTGTTTTAGAGAACGTGTAACACTGTCTGTCTGGTCTATTTTTAAAGATCACTTTGAAGAAGGGAGGAGGGCTTTCGATGACCAGTCATAAGCAGTGCGGATGTTGTCATGTTGAAAATGACAATACCAGTCTAGAACTGAGCATTGAATATAGGCAAAGGGATATACATGATAACCTCTAAATATATGTATCGCAAGCCACAGTGTGTAAGAGATGGGAGAGAGAGAGAGAGAGAGAGAGAGGGGAGGGAGGGAGAGACAGAGACAGAGACAGATACAGAGAGACAGAGAAACAGATTGACAGAGAGAGACAGAGAAGAAGCAATATGCCTGCCATAGAGGTTGGGAGGAAAGAAGTTGGGGGAATCAGGGGACATTGGTGGTGGAAAATAGGCACTGGTTGCGGATAGCAGTTTCCAAGCAAACTGAGAAGTCACAAGAATCTTCCCAATGTCATTAGGCTATGGAAAGCATAATGGAGACTAGCAATGGGAGATTCTGGAGTGTGCCCAGGTCCTGGTAATATATCCTTCATGTATTTGTCTTCAAGAGTTCCAAATAACCATGACAGTGGAAAAAGCATTTCTTCTCTTAGTTCCTGTTTATCTTTTTTCAAGAAAGGTTTCCTAGGATTTCTATTACTATGGTGAGCCAAACTAGGCCAAGACAATTTCTGGGTTATAATGTTTCCCAAATGCTTCCTGAAGCTCAGAAATGGAAGGGTTAACGAGTCAAGGACCTGAATGTGAAAGAGAAGGTAACCTGGAGTGGCCAGCAAAAACCTTCCACATTTATTTTCATTCTAGTAACTTTAACTTGAGCAAGTTACTAAAAAAAAATGTGTCAATGTGTTTCTCTTGGGACTGGAGTGACAGTACAACAGGTAGGACACTTGCCTTGCCTTGCATGTGGCTGACCCAGGTTTGATCTGTGGCATCCCTTATGGTCTCTTGAGCTCAAGAGTGAGGTCAGGAGCCCCAAAACAAAAAACAAAAAACAAAACAAAAGTGCTTCTTTATTCTGGAGTCAGCGCATAAATGGCAGCGGCCCCACTCTGTGAGGGAAGTTCCACATGTAATTCAAATGCTTTTTGCAGCCCCTCAAGTGCTATGTCCATGGAGTAAGTACAGATCTGGAGAAGTCAAGAATCAGCTAGATGTGCTTTACAGTACATGAAACTACAGCTGTAGCACAGAGGGCAAGTGCCAAAACAGGTCAGGGAAAGAAAGACTTCAGGATGCCCCGTCCAGAGCATGGAGCATCCACTCAGCAAGTTCTTATCTTCTGCTTTATGGTGCCAGTGACTCCTGAAATATTTTCTTTTCCAAAGAGGTTTGTTTCCCTTCAAAAAGAGGTAAAAGAGGACAAAAAGGAGAAGTGCGTGATTTGTTCCCCATCTTCAAGAACCTTGCTCCCTCAACTGGAAGAAAAATTCAAATTAGGAGCAGATTTTCAAACAAAGCAATTATGGGCCGGAGCGATAGCCCAGCTGGTAGGGCGTTGCCTTGCAGGCGGCAGGCCCATGCCGGCCTGGGTTCGATCCCCGGCATCCCATATGGTCCCCCGAGCACTGCCAGGAGTGATTCCTGAATGAAGAGCCAGGAGAAACCCCTGAGCATTGCTGGGTGTGACCCAAAAAGCAAAAATAAACAAACAAACAAACAAATAAATAAATAAATAAATAAAATAAACCTAAAAACAAAGCAATTATGATTTGGGGGCAAGAAGATAACTCCAAAGGCTGGAGCACACACTTTGCATATGGCAGACTAGGCTGGATCCTGGGCACTACATAGTCCCTCCAAGGACCACTGACACTGATTAAAATTATTATCACAGACAATATGTGCAATTAATCCTAGTTATATTTCCTGTTTATCTGCTCCAAGTGTGAAAAGAGAGCGTGTGCAGGGCAAGCTTTGCAGCAGTGGTAGACATTGGGACGCTTTGCATGAATAGGGAGTTGGGAGTAATCCCCCGTCACCATGATACAACATCAGCCCATCAAGCCGTCTCTCCAGCCCCATGGTACCTAATGAGCCACAGATTGAGAATATAAATCTGGTCAAGCTTAGACTTTTCTTTTGCTGTTGTTGTTTCTGGGTCCCACCCAGTGGGGCACAGGGCTAACTTCCTGGCTCCGAGCTCAGGGATCGCTCTTTGCAGTACTTGGGAAACTACATGGGGTACTGGGCACCGAGCTAGGGTTAGCAGCGTGAGAGGCAAGTGCTTTAACCCCTGTACTATCTCTCTGGCCCAAGTTTAGAATATTTTTACTGAGTTTTACAAATGACAGAAGACAATGGTGTACCAGTTCTTTCTAACATTAGCCGCTTTGTTCCTTCTCACGGTCTTACAGAAAAGATTATTTGCAATTCTTCACATCCTTACAAAATATTCAGATTCTTCAATGAAGTAAGGTTCCCACATTGTAGCTACACCCACACAGCAGTGAATGAAGTGGATTATAGTCAGGTCTTTGACGATACTGCCTTTATGCGAAAGCCCTGCTGGGGTGGGCGGTCTTCCCTCCAAATCTATGCCTGAAAAATTTTACCCAGTAAACACTCCAGACCTTCTAAGGAGTTGTTGAGTGGTGATTTGAGTCATAATTATTTCATATGTGGGAACAGATGGGTATAAGGACAATGATGGTTCCCTGGCCGAAATGTCAGAGGCGTTCTTTGATGGAGAAATGGCCTGGAGTGCAAAGAGAAAAAAAAACACCCTGAGTCTAAGGATGCGGAATTCCTATTAGGCTCAAGCACATCTGCAAAACTGACCTCAAGAGAGCCTGCTTTCTGCAGACACCTCTGCTATTCTGGATCGAGCTCTTGTCAGCCAATAGCTCTTACATGGAGCAACACTCACTTTAAATCAGCTTCCAAACAGCTATTCATCCAAGGGAGGCAACCCTAAAGGGACCTGACTGGGCAGTGAAGACTTGTGCAGTTAGGGACTTGATGAAAGGGTCCCAGCAGGAGAGGCTCAGAGGCAGGAAGGGCTCTGGATGTTTGAATTCTGCTTGAACAGTCTTCTAAGGCAGAAGGACGAGTCACAACCAATTGGTAGCCAAAATAGGCTATCCTATGATCAAACCAAACAACTATTTCTTTTTTGAGAATTTCTTTTGCTTTTTTTTTTTTGGGGGGCAGGGGGTCACACCTGGCAATGCTCATGGGTTACTCCTGACTCTTTGACTCTTTGCTCAGGAATTACTCCTAGCAGTGCTGGGGGACCATATGGGGTGCTGGGGATAGAACCCGGGTTGGCCACATGCAAGAAAAAACGTCCTCCCCACTGTGCTATTGCTCCGGCCCCTGGAAAACTAATTAATCATTTTGTTTCTTCAGAATAAAGGAGAATATGGGCCAGATTGATAGTCCAGCATGGTAGGACACTTGCCTTACACACGGCTGGCCTAGGTTCAATCCTAAAAACCCATATGATATGGTTCCCCGAGCATGCCAGGAGTAATTCCTGAGTGTAGAGCCAGGAGAAACCCCTGAGCATTGCCAGGTGTGACCCAAAAAAAGACACAAACACACACATATACACAAATAAAAATAAATAGATAGATAAATAAATAGATAGATAAATAAATAAATGAATGAATAAAAAGAAAGAATATTCTCTACACTGATCCTTCCAACACTATGCAAGGTGTTTTCTCCTTTCTTACACGCAGGTCTGGGATAGGTTAATTTACATTAACACAGGGGATGGCTGGGCCAGGTTTAGTTTTAGAAAGAGAATCTTCCAGTTCTGCAGAAGTCAGCACATTTTCCCATGATGCCCTGCCAAGGATGTTGCTGGGGAGCGCAGCACGGGTCATACCTAGAGGTGTTCACGGGCTCTGTGCTCCCTGTGGTGCTTCGGACTGAAACCCGAACTGCCTATGTGAAAACAAGCGCCTCACCTCCTGGAATACCTCCTGCACCCAGAATTTCTCGATTGTGTGTGGCACACTCCTGACTCTGAGATGGGACAGTGCCTCTGTAGCTGAAAATGACCCGTTCTTTTCCTCAGTCTTGGATACGATCACTCTGAGTTGGAGGGACATTTTGTGACCTTACTTAACAGCGACCACTTGCCTTCAGGACTGCCACCACCATGCAGGGAGAAGTCTGTGCTTAGCACCTGGCCACAGAGGCCTACCAGTGTCAGGGCCCAAGTTGACTTCAGTGAGTAGGATGTTTGCTCGCATATTAACGACTCCTGGCTCAAAGTCTGAGCTCTGAACAGACTCTGGGATGCTGGCCCAGCCCTCTCTGACACGACCGCAATATTCACTCTTTTCAAGGGTCCTGGATGACATTTACTAAGATTAAAATAAAAGTTCATTTCTAAAGAGTTCTAAAGGGGCTGGAGTGATAGTCCTGCGGGTAGGGCGTTTGCCTTGCACGCGGTCGGCCCATGCCGGCCTGGGTTCGATTCCGGCATCCCATATGGTCCCCCCAGCACCGCCAGGAGTAATTCCTGAGTGCAGAGCCAGGAGAAAACCCTGAGCATTGCTGGGTGTGACCCAAAAACAAAAATAAAAAAAAAAAAAATAAATAAATAAATAAATAAATAAAGAGTTCTAAATGGAACCTGGAGAGGTACAAGGCCATTCGACTCAAAAATGACAAATTTCCTGATCATACAACAGGGCTGCGACCTCCAGCTTACTTCACCTCCCCTGGGGGGTCAGTGACACGACTGCCTGCTGAGATGACATCACCTTCGATGGCAGCCATGCTGTCAGCAAGCAGCAGGCGGGCAGGTGCCAATAATACTGATGAGACCTGGATCAATACGAACCCTCATCGTCTGCCCTGTAGTGAAACAATACACTTCCTCTCTGCAAGTGATGGAATCAAATCCCAAATCTGGGGGGATTTCATGTCTAATTAAGGGGCATACTCCAGATCTTTCCCGGCAGGTTGACGACTGGACCGTAAGCATCGGGGGTCTGCTCAGCTACTTCAGGAAGCCTCGGCAGCAGCTCTCCTACAAAGGGTCCAAAGGGAAGCCACCTCAAAGGGAGGGTGATCTTCATAAATGGACAGGAAACAGAAAAGACGAATATTGGGCGGATGACAGATCCCTTAACTGGCCTTCAAGATACGAGCTGTTCTTTAAACATAGGGCCATTATGCTGGCCGGCCATCCACTTTAAACCCAGAGTGATTAAAATGCTGGCAGGAAATGAAAGCTCTCTATTGAAGGTCCTTCCCTGAGGTCCCAATTTCAAACCAAATTTTACAGCACCGCACAGGAACAAAGGAGGCCCAGTCTTCCAAGTCTTCTTTTTGTCACTTTAGACAAAAGACACTCCCTCATACTCCTCAAAGGACAATGGCCTCTGTAGAGCCACAGCCACGCCAAGAATGGGCACAAACCATACAGAAACACATTTTAAAAATACATTTTACACTGCCCTTGACATTTCAGATAAATAGAAACCTCTGCGCTGAAATTCCAACTATTTCATCCTTTCCCTCCTCCCTTTGCCTTTATAATGAGAATTTTCCTAGTCTTCCAATCTACTTGATCTTTGACATTTTGGCCTCTGGGAAAGGGAGGCACAATGGTATAGCCAAATGAATGAATTATTTCAATAATCGCACTTTATTGAAATAACCATTGCCAGGGAGACAATCATGAGAGTCGCACCAGCAAGGAGACAACAAGGAAACCTACAAATCTATTAACAGAAACATCACCAGGGCCCCTCCTGCCTCACCATCCCCAAGGCACAAGCCAGAAAATATGTTATCAGTACAGGATTTCTTTCTCCTTCCCTAGCTGTTGTTTCGGGTGGCCTTCCCTCACCCCCTCCTTTCTTCCTTAGCAAAAAACAGCTTTTATGTTTTTACAGAACCACTTTAGATTCACTCTTCCACACAGTGGATGTTTACTTGATTTGGCAGGCTGAGAACAGCTGGTTTTTCCTAACGAACGGAACATGAGACCATATGTTTCAACATTTAAGCAATTTTGAACCAGAGGTATAATTCGAGTGTCCTTTGTTGAAACTGTACATTAAATACCCAAAGGAGCTCAGCAACACCAGAGAAATTGCCTCCCCCCTATTTTAGCACTTTCTACTTCACAACAAAACTATTCCTTCCCCTGATGAAGTGCACGGATGTGCAGCCCAAGTTTGCAGCGAGCACTGTGAGCTGATAACAGCCCTCACTCGGGGACAGCTGTACTTCAAACAGGAAAACACAGCTAAGCCGCCTTTTCCCTTTCTAATTCTGTTTGGGAACAAACTGTGTTGGAAGTCTTCTCCGGAGAGTATCAACGAAGATACCTGCTCTCCTGCTAGAGTTAAATAAAGATCTCATCGATTTAGAGAAGAGGAGCTTGATATAGACATCTTTAGGGTGCCAATGTGCTTTGCTTTCCACTCTTGAAAAAACAATGTCACCAAATTAATTAAGCTGGGCTTATGGACTCAAGTGGCACTCAATCTGAGAAGTGGAATTTTTCACAAAATTTATGATCTTAGTTCTCACATTTATTTCACAGGGATGTGTCAAGACTAATCCTAGAGTGCATTGACAGAAAGCAAAATGATGGGCTTCAAGTCAGGTGAAGACGGAGCATTTAGCAAATAGTTAGAACAATGTTAAGAAGAAAATTCTCTTGCTCCAGGAAGTGGAAGAGAGGGCAACTTTGGAGAGGGAAAGTGAAATTCTATGAAAAGTCAAACGTATAGGAGTAGGCAATACAGTAAAATGCCAAGCACAGGGGTGGGGCCTAAGTCATTAGCTTCTGTACAACTGAGTCTGTGAAGCATTTTAGCATGAGTTTAGATCTTAAATAGTAAGGTGAAATCAATAAAATTTTATAGACAATTTCCTAAAATATTAAACGAGAGTCAGTTGTTATGATATTATTGGTAAGAGGTAAAACTGCAGGTGAACAGACTATTTCTACCCTGGAATCAGAGAAAGGGACTTTTCTGAATTTGTTTTTGGGTTCCTAAGTGCCCCAGTCTTTGAATGTTTCTGCATCTATCACTAAATATATTTCCCTTTATAAAGCACTAAAAAAAATCAACCCATGTATTATCATGACAATATTCCGCATATAAAAACTAAAGAGGTGATCAGTCATAACACCCATGTTTTCTTATTTTCTACAGGTTCTTCCGTGTAAGATTAGCAATACTTCTGATGCTTTTCTGTGAGTCCCACCAACGTAAAAGAATCTTATTATTTTACAATGTTTTCAGCCATGTTACTAAAAACCACCATAAGACACTATCTCCTTCTGCCCCTTCCCCAAAACAAGAGACAAACATGTATATGGATCATATCTTAGCTTAAACATCCTAACTCCAAGGAAAGAGAAACACGGATTGTGTGCCACCTGAAGTTCTGGGGTCCTAGGAGAAGGTAAATGTTCTATTCTTCTGGGTTCTGGAGCAGCTTAAAGATAGCCTAGGATGAGGGTGGAGAGCAAAGAGATTATGGAAGCTTTTGAAATGCTACTCAGTGTACAATGAAATGTGGGCAACTCTGTTTGTTAAAGCAAAACCATTTCAACAACCATCCTAGAGTAGAATGAAATTAATCACTTGATCACTTGACATCCCGTTACTTGATTTGCTCGAGTGGGTGCCAGTAATGTTTCCATTTGACCCTATCACATGCCAGTGTAGCCCAATGGCATCTGCTTGCTCCAGGAATACGACGAGCCTTAAACCATTGCTTCAGGGTCTTGACGAAGAAGAAGATGAAATTAATATCTGCACATTACAGCAAGCTATGGAAAGGGCTCGGTGACAAGGTGTACAGGCTAATTAGCCAGAGCATGTTGGAGTGAATATAGCTTCAACTTGTACTGTCTTTGTTAGCTTTGGCGCCGCAGACCGCCAGTCGGGTGAGCTCTAAGTCTCGGGGATAACCAGCGTGAGGAAATCAGGAGGACAGGAACATCGGCCCAATGGACAGACAGGCACAGACACAAGGGAGGTCAAATGCTGCTGCTGCAGCTGCTGTGCTGCAGTTTAATGAGGGCAAAGCTTTTCTTCTTATGTTCAACAAATGCACAGACACAAGATTACACCAGTTATTTTTTAGCAAAGGAGACATTTTTTAACAACAAAAAGGAGTTTATCGTGTCTACCACATATGACCACCTTTTGCCTGCCCCTGTTTTCAGACATGTTTTTTGACATCTTTTGTTTTTACTTTCATATTTGCCTTAAGTAAGGTACATATTTTTCTTTTATTTTGATTTTCATAGAATTACTTACTAGCTCTATGCACATATTATAGATTAACTTAACCTACTCCTAAATAGAAACTTCTATGCAGAGTTTATTATTATAAGATTATTAAGATTTCATACTAGAAAGTGTTAACTTTAACAGACCCAATTATTTTTCACACAGGAGGTTTAGGGAGGCTAATCACTGCATTCCCGTCAACAGGGGGTAGCTGGTCGTCTCGACCCATAGGTCAAGAATTCTCCCTTCCCGCTAATGATGGGAAGCAAAGGCATGAAGGCCACGAGCCTTTCCTTATCAAGGACCTGAGACCAGCTCAGGCCTTGGCAGCAAACGCTGCGCGGGCTGGCATTTTTATACTATCTTTGTTTTATGCTATAATTGTGTATAATGAAAACTACGGTTGCCGCAGGTTTTTCTCTTTGTCCAGTCTCTTCATTTTGTTAACCTCCACTCAATTTTCTCATCTATTGATGCCTCTACCCTAAAGTTATGAGGAAGATTAAATGAATTGAAATATATTTGTCTCTAGAAGTTTTAGCTATAATTATTAATATGCAGATAATATGTGTGCAATCTGTAGTGACAGGGAATCAATACCTAGCATGAGATTAATCAGAGACAGACAGAAGTTTTGAAGCAGGAGATGGAGGATGAGAATAGAAGACAGTCTGAATGAATTTTTTGGTTTGTTTACTTTCGGACCACACCTAGTGGGCTCAAGGACCTTATGTGGTGTTGGGGATCAACTATGGGTCAGCTGCCTGCCAGGCAATTGCCCTATTTGCTGTGCTAAATCTCCATCCCAAATACAATTTTAATGGCTTACCCTTGGATTACAAAATACTACGTAATATGGAGGAGAACAACTTCATTCTTTTATATGGCTATTAAGATTCACTTTACTCACCCCAAAGTTCTAACACATACCCATTTTCATACTGAGTTTTCTGTTCCTGTAGCAGAGAAATGTTGAGGGTACATTTCTGCTATCTTTGTCATACCCTTAAGAGTTTGTATGCAGAAAACTTGAAAAGCTGCTAAGAACAAAATTAAGACTGTATCTTTAAATACTGATGCACTCATACAATATATTCCTTTGCAGCCTGCAGGCCAAATGTTGCGCTCAATACTTCTGTCCCTTCAAAATTATTTTGAATTTACACAGAGTTCTTTAAGTTAAAAAAAAGTTTAAGTATCAAAGGACAAAAAAATGGATACAAAACCCTCCCATAATTTTATAATATAAAATAAAGTATTATGGGTTGGGAGCTAACTCGAAGGGTTGCAGCCCATGCCAGACATACTTGGGGTCCTTGATTTAATCCTGAGCACCGTAGAGCCTTCCTAGACTACAGGGTATAGCTCTGGTGGTCGCATAATCACTGAGAACGATTGTCCCCCAAACAAAGAAATACGGAGTTTCAGTTAATATTGAGTTAGTTTTATGTCACAAGAGAACTAGCATAATTTTATATACAAATACATAGCACTCCAAGTTAAACGGTCACAGTGTTTATTGTACAACTTACTCATTTCATTCAAGAAGCATAGTGTGAGCTTAGTGTAGCATAAATACACATGTGGATTTTTAGCAGTGCACACCTGAAATTTATATGTCAAATGTAATATTGACATTATTTGAATACTTCAAAATAGAAAGGAAGGAAGGAAGGAAGGAAGGAAGGAAGGAAGGAAGGAAGGAAGGAAGGAAGGAAGGAAGGAAGGAAGGAAGGAAGGAAGGAAGGAAGGAAGGAAGGAAGGAAGGAAGGAAGGAAGGAAGGAAGGAAGGAAGGAAGGAAGGAAGGAAGGAAGGAAGGAAGATAAAGCATCACCTAAGGGGTTAGAAACAAATAGTACAGTGGGTAAGGCACCTGCCTTGCAAACAGCTAACCTGAGTTGGGCCCTGGAACCATACATTGTCTCCTGAGTACTGCCAGGAGTGCTCCTTAAGCACAGAGCCAAGGGTAAGCAGGGATCAATACTGGGTGTAGCCACTCAAAAAACCAAAAACTAACAAAAATGAGTACTTACAATCTAGAGCTGTATATCTAAGCTGTTTCTGATCATGTTTTCCCTTCTGACAGTGTTTCCTTTCTGCAGGTCACCTTTCCCACTGGTGGAGCACCTATCTTATGCTGTAGCCTACACTTCACACTATTTTCCACCTGTGGCCCCTTGGAATATCACTGGGGCCTGCAGGAAGGCCCTATGCCCTCAGCTGAGGTAGCCTTGCAATTGTGCGTTTTGAGTTTGATCCCAGGTTCTGTTCCTACACAAAATCATAAGATGATTCAGAAATAGGGACTTTTGTGGACATGATATGCAGAAAAAGAAATGTAATGCATTAACTTAAGGCTAAAAATAAAAGGGAAGGATTAAGGTCCTGCTTCTGAGGTGATCGGATTCTGTTTTAACAAAAACGCTTAAGAAATGTAATGCATTAACTTAAGGCTAAAAATGAAAGGGAAGGATTAAGGTCCTGCTTCCTGAGGTGATCGGACCCTTCTGTTTAACAAAACGCTTAAGTTTTGTTGCTGTTGTCTGTAAAAGCTCAAATTCTACTGGATGGATGGATACAGCCGGTGTTGAGTTTTTTTTTAGGGGGTAGGGAGTTAGAAATTCTCCTCCAGGGGCCAGAGAGATAGTACAGGGTTTGAGGCCCTGCTTTGCATGTGCCCCATTCTAATTCTGATTTCCAGCACCAAGTAGTCCCTACCACACAGTCCTGAGGAGTAGCTCCAAAAAATAGAGTCTGCCTTAAACTCTGCCCCTGAATCATTCCAGACCCTCAGAATACAAAGATAATTCCTCTGTGAAGTGCTTAGGTAAAACCAAGGTCCTCTAAACACCTATGATGATCTACAAAGATGAGGCAACTTTGAATTGGCAATTTAAGACATGCCACAGTGAGAGAAGCACGTTGGGCGGGGGTCTAGGGAACATAAACGCAGCATAATCTCTGAAGGGTTGCCCCTGCTCCTGCCCCCTTCGCTCAGGACCCATGGCCGAGTCAGAAGGCACTGCAGCATGTGGTAGCAATCACAAAGACCAATTTGTTCTGAGCATGTCAGGGTCAACGACATCATGACTGAGGAGACTGTCTTGAGCACTGGAAGTCTGCGATAGTTCCTGAATGTCACACAGGATCACCTATGATGTTTGTTTGCCACTACCTTCACACTGGCTTTCTTACCAGCTCTCTTTCTCGTAGTCTTAGGAATATGCAGACATGGAAATACCTCATTCTGGTGGTCTTCTGTTGGTCAACAAACAAATGCTATTGACACTGACAATGTGGGAGGCCCACCAGGAAGTCCAGCTGGCTTTGTTGAAATAAAACAATTTTTCCTTCCTAAAACACATTATATCGGGAAACAGGCCTCTGGCTGTATCCAACTTAGATATACTCTGTCTGTTCTGGCTCTAGAAGACAGAAAAGGAGGAAGGCAATAGTACCTTTTTTTTTCTTATAGCTTCAATCTTTTTTTTTGGGGGTATAGTTGGGGGGCATAGGAAAAAAAAAAAAAAACAATATGTCTAATATGTCTTGTCTTGCATTTCTCAGACAGCTAAGTCCCAAAGAAGTCATGTTTTTTATAGTCTTTGCCTCTGTTTGAACAGTGCACTGGGGAAACGAGCAGAATAGGGATAATCCACTGCATATTTGTCAGAACTTGTTACTTAATTTCTTCCTAGTGTTAACCAGAAGTTTGCCTTTGATTTCAGACGGAATTGGGACTTCCAATATTGTTTTTTAATCTTTTCCCTCTTCAGTTTTTCTTCAAATTATCTTTGACATTTAATAAGTTTCAGGGCTTCTTTTTTTCTCTTTTTTTGCATTCTCTGTCAATGTAAAAATTGAAAATGTAATGGAAATTTGATTTAAAGGAAAAAGTCCTAGTTCTGTGTTTTCAAAGGTAATTATACTCTAGAAATATTTAATGTAAGGGCTATAAACTGTTTTAAAGAACGTTACAGTGATAAAACAACAACAAATTTTGTTATTTTTAACGTGGGTATTTTAGTTTTGAAAAATTCCACTCCATCTTTCCCAAATTCAGTGTTTCACATAATGGTCAGTCTAATATGAATGTGGGAAAAAAAGACTAATCCAAACATGGAATATGATTTTCAAAAAAACAGTGAACTAAATGTAAAGGTCCAGTAAAATGTGCTATCTAGATTTTTCTAAACTCGTTCACATGACCTCCATTCTATTTATAGTCATGCAGCAATTCCCATTTGAATATAGAGCAATACCTTGTAGGAGAATTTGGTTGAGCACAAATAAACTTGAGGAAAGTGTTGACTTAAAAATAAAACACTGGACGAGGAGGGAGGGTTTTCTGCTTCCCCCTCTGTGAAAATTTCCGAAAAGTTGTAAACAAAGGCAGGATTGGCTCAGACATGGAGTGACTCTGGTGAGCTGAGGAGGATGAAGAGTGTATCCAACCTCCCAGAGTGAGGAAATGTTTGTAAAACAGTTAGTAAATCACAAGCAGCCAGGGTCACCATGCTGAACAACTCCAGGGACACACAGCCAAAACCCCAGCTGTGAAAGAAGGGGGCCGGGCACTGCCTCACAGCTTGAACCCCATTTCTGAATGATCTCTTGGCCCCATTCCCTGCCCTTTCCCCCAGGTCCCTTCAGAGCTCTGCCAGCCATGGGGATGAATTAGCTCTGCACCGCAGGGCAGTGCTGGCTGTCCCTGCGCCAAGGTGAGGGTACAAGTACACAGAGAACGTCCTCTGCGAGTGATACTGATGGAGCCTTTGGTCTTAGGGACAAGGCCGAAAGAAAGTCCAGCTGGGAAAGAAGAGTCACACTCTGATCTAAAAAAAAACCATTTACAAAGATGAACAGAAGGCAAAATAGTGTGGCTGGAAGTTTCCATGAATTTTGAAATATCTTTTCCAGTTGTTTCTGGTCACTAGTCTTCGTAACGACGCTAGGGTACATCTGTTAATTATTCTTTTCCTGATTTCACACAGATGACAATGTGGAAACCGTTAAATTCTTTACAAAATGGCTTTTCTTGTGTCGCATTATCCCTGAGAACACAGGAAGACAAAAATAAAATAAAATGAAAATACTAATGAAGACCTGCTAAGAGAGAGCGACGAGAGGTCATCCCCAAGGCTCTTGTCAACTCCTTGTTTTCTCCATTAGTTTTACTCTCCAGAAAAATTGCAGAAAACTTCCGGCATATTCACTTTTGACATCCAAGTTAATATGCCCACAGAGAATGTTACTACGCACTTGAACTGTAATATCAAGGATAGCTATTGATGACTTAAAATTGTACAATGTGATAGATGGTGACAGAGTAAAATGCTTACAATTGAAAATAGTGAATGTAAAGGTGTAATGGATAAAAGCAATGAGCTGCTGATTATGACAGCTAAGACCAAAGACCATGCCATAAGTTGTCTATTTATAAAAAAGTACAAGAAAAGTGAGAAAAAAGCAAATGAAAATTGTAAGAAACCTTTTCCTTTTAAGTCTAGGAGGTATTGAAAATAATCTTTTAGAAGGCAGAAAGCTTAGCCATTTGCAAAGGTCTCCAGCAACCATACATAATTTATTATGAGCCCTGACCTACAAAAGAGAACTGAGACCATGTCTGTCATAATGATGGTACTCCTAAACCAATCAGGAAAATAGTCAATGTTCTGTTACCTAAATTGAAACAGAACACATTCATAACTGTAAACTGACCTTTGAAAAGCTACTGAGTTGGTGTGAGTTACTCATGCTGTTTAGTTCTACTATTGTTGCCTCCCCCCCACCCATCTTTTGGATGCTCAGACTGTGTGAGAACAGCAGGACATATGTTTTGGGGGTTGTTTCCTGGGTTGGCAGTGAGTCAGACACACTCGAGCTCATCGCTCACACTTTTGTTACAATGGCAGGCCAGTGGTGATGCCATATAATTCTCAGATTTGCTTTGTAAAAAATTAAGAGTATAGCCAAACATCAAACAAAATTTTGGACCCAATGCGTTTCTCATTATAAGTAATGAAACAATTAACTCGGATAGTCCAGTCAAGAGCAGAATATAAGGACAACCAAAAGGAAAGGCAAGTCTTTGTTGAAAGCTCTAGCTTAAGGCTTGAGTGATACTTTTTAGGGAAAATGAGAATGGCCTGGGCTCTGGACTCAAATCCTAAACCCCACCTGATATGGTGTTAGATCGGTGAAAGTCATTTCAAATATCATCAATCTACTCATCAGCAAAATGGTGATTAAAAAAATCACAACCACTAGGGTGTTGAATGAACTAAATATGTGATTTTCCCAAGTACTTGGGAATGCACAGTACACAGAGGAAGTACTTACAAATGTCAGTTTCTTTTCTTCCTCTCTCTCTTCCCTCACTTCATTGGCATGTACAGAGAAGCCTTTCTTCAGAAGTACATAGCACATTTGGACTGAGCATGGAATGTACTTCATGGAGGGAGACACAACACTCTCTCTTACCATTAAGCATGGCTTGGGAGAACTCTCCAGGGCTTCCAGTCTCTCACCTCCTCTAGCACTACATTTGTTATTGTCTAAGTCAAAGGGATTCTTTTGAGCCTCAAAGAAGAGAGTGGACCCCAAAATATAAATGGACTTGACTCAAGCTTTGGCTATTTACTATTTAAACATGTTGCTCACAGCTCATGTTCTCAGCTGCAGGAATTCCTCTTGGATCCCTTCTCCAGTGGCAACGGATGGTTTCCACATTACATTCTTTGCCCCCTTGTTCAGCTGGCAAGCCAGATAAAATAAAAATAAATTCAGAACAAACACACATACACATGCTTCAGTGTTATCGTGACTCAGACAAGTAGGAGATTAATATGGGAGAGAGGTCTGATTGTCAATCACAGACCTCCTTGTTCTGATTTTGCTCCCAGCAGATACTTGCAAATGCCAGGTCCCTGCTTTTAAGAAATATTGCTGCTGTTTGATTTTGTATTTGAGTTAAAATTTACCCTGATTTTTTCAGAAGCAAGTCTCCCCTGCTCTCTTTCTCTTTTTTGGTTTTGGGCCATACCCAGTGCAGCTCAAAGCTTATTCCTGGTTCTGTGTTCAGGTACCACTCTTGGACGGCCTTCTGAAACCAGAGAGGGTATTAGAGATCAAACCGGGCTAACAATATGCAAAGTAAGTGCCCTGCTCACTGTACTATCTCTCTGGCCCCAAGATCTCCTAACTGAAATGGGATGAAAAGATAATGAATGACTTTGGTATATCTTGTTAGCATTTGTCCTCTAGCTCTGATTGGTGAATGGGCACAGTATTTACTGAATGAAGTCTAAAAACAAACATTGAGCCTACTAAATATGACTGAGAGATTCTAGGTTGGCTTTACAATCCTAAATGACTGTGATCACAAATATGAGTGTGGCATATATTTAAATAACAAATATGAGAGTGGCATATATTTCAGCTAAGTTAGGAATAGAGCAAGGTATAATGTAAAAGCGTGGTTTATTCTCTGCTTTTTAGAACTTTAGTACTTGATTGCTAGGCTTCAAAAAGTTTTCGATTGGAAAATTATGAATTTGGTCTAGTCATACCTGCCCCTACAAGGGTGTGTGGAGGGAAATTAATATCAAAATATTAATTGAAACAGAAGCAAAATAACAGTAAGATATTCATAAAATCAGAAGTCGTCAGTCAGTCAGACAACTGGGTATATTATATCACCATTCATGTTGAAAATCAAGGACCGGAGTGATAGTTCAGTGGGTAGGACACTTGCCTTTGCACGTAGCCGACCCAGGTTTGATCCTTGGCATCCCATATGGTCCCCCAAGTACTGCCAGGAATAATTCCTGAGTGCAGAGTCAGGAGAAAACCCCTGAGCATTGCCGGTATGACCCCAAAAGACACACACACACACACAAAAGATATTTACTTCAGGGAACAGAAAAGGCTCAGGGATGTGGAATCTTTGGCCCCATCCCTGTCACTGCATGAACACTGGCAAGTACCACTAACTTGAGGACTGGGGTGGAGAGAAGGTAGAAGGAGAAAGAAGAACTGAGAAGGAGGAAATGGGGAAGGAGGAAGATAAAGAGAGGGGGAGAGGAGGACAGCAGGAGAGAGCTGAGGAGGTAAGAAGGGAGGAGAGGAATGAATGAATGAATGAATGAATGAATGAGCTCCATTTTGAGAGTTTCTCCAGTAGGAATGCTTGTTCGGCTGCTAAGTATTCAGAAGGCTAACACTCCATACCAACTGTGTCATTGGGCAAGTTTTTTCCATCCTTGGACAAACTAAGCAGCTTTCTGAAGTTCAGTTTCCTCCATTGCAAAGATAATCTTGATCTGAACTGTCATAGTGATAAAGTGATAAATATTAGATGGTTTATCAATAAAAAGTGTCATGTGGCTAGCTGTTAAAATTATCAATGAGCACGCTGACCAATAGGACAAAAATAAAAGTAACCAACTAATTTTATTAATCCATTTCATAGTCACTCAAACCACAGTGAATTCTTTTGGTCTCAAGTAAGCTGTGTGGGTGAACTAAATAAAAAAAATTTTATTACTGAGTTGTAGATTATTATTACTTTGAAAGAAAGGATAAAAATTGAAAGGGTCCTATTTCAAACTGACTTAGACAGGATGTTGTATTTAGTTTTGTTAAAATTTTCCCAAGCATGTTTCTATTTAAAATCATCTTTTTGCATTATTCTGGAAGAGAGGGTAACTCTTATCTCATCCAAAATTAGTGTTTCCAATTTCCTTATATAACAAGGCTTGAATGTTGTGGAGGAAGTAGGCAAAAACTAAGGAACCAAGAGAGATCAAAAAGCAAGAGACCTATAACCTGTAAGGTTAAGAGGTTATGACCCCATGGCCCTGCAGTAAGGTAGAAGTCGGAAAGATGTTTTCAGGTATTTAAGCAACTACGTTTACAGGACTTTTTGCAACGGATAAAGATCTGATGCTTGGAGTAACATTACTGGCATGAATTTGCTTACTGCAATCACTGAGAACCCATTGAAAATAACCTGTCACTGCTGTATGAGAAAGTAACTAGTGTACTAGTAATTATTCATTATCTTCACTGTTTAAATCAACAATTCTTCAACCTGAAATTATTTCTTTCACCTTGTCTATGCATGATATGTCTTATTATTATCCCAGTACTACACCTTTGGCAAAGTAGAGTCAGGCCATGAATTAGAAGGAAAAACATGATCCGATAACCACATGAACTCACAAACACCTAAACCATGTTGCCAAACATACCCTGAGTTTTGTGATCAGTCATAGTCAGCTTTAAACTAAGACAGGAATCAGTTGTCCATAAATCGTCAAGATGTCATGAATGTCACAATGCACGCTGTTTTTTTTTCCTGTTTTATTCCCCTCCAGCATTTGATAGGGAAAGTTTCCATCAGTGGCAGTGTGGAGATGAAAGAGAAAGGCTGGATCACACACACTGTGTGACTAGGACGGAGAGATGTATCAGAGAGTCACACACGATACAGACAAATGAAAAAGAGAAAAATGAAAGGGAAAATACATTCTAGCTAGACAGTGAAATATTATCATTTGACAAAAGCTTCAAGAAACATAAAAATAAGATTCAAGAGCTGCTTCAACTATGCCCAGGAAGCGAAACATTGACTTACACTTCACTCTCCCCTGTTTTACATGAAGAATTACAAGGCAGAGAAAAAGTTGGTTTCAGCTACATATCAGAATATGGTAAAAATATATTAAAAGTCTTTGGAGCATGTAAACATATATTAAAGGCATTAGCCATCAAGGAAGAATCAGTGATTTCTAAGTATCATTACCTTAAAAGGTTTAGAAACATGCACCTTTCAAACTTTCAATTATGTTGAATTAATCTGCACCAATCTAAGGAAACATTCAGACTCTCAGAGTCAGCAAATTAACTACTAGTTCTTAAATTCTGAGCACACATCGAAGCCTCTGTCTGGCTTTTATATTTAATGTTTGTAGATAAATGCTAAGAAAATATTTGAGACCAACTGACCAGTATGTTGGAATCTAACAGATGAAGACAGCGGGTTAGCAATGACAATGTGCCCAAATTACCTTTCTCACACTCTTACTCTCATGCAAAACAATGATCTGTTATGTAAGTTAAAGTAAAAGGAGCCTCCCCAATAAATTTAGCATAAAATTTATTGTAAGGCTGGCAGCATTACAGAATAAAAGATTCAAATGAACAAATGACTAAAAGAAAACAAGCCTTTCATGCATTTTAATCTTCACATCTCTAAGTATCTACTCGATAACCTAACATTCTAGGATTCAGTGTACATAAGCATGAGTGATGTCTAGTTTTCTTGTCTTCAAACTGCTTAAGATCAAGGGGATGGAGAGGAGGAGGCTCCGTGGTAGAGCACTTGCATGGTTGAAGCCCTGGGTTTAATTCCTAGCACTGCCCAAACCAAAACTAGTCTAAAAAAGCCAAGAATCGAAAGTGCTTGAGATTAGAGAGAGAATACTTTCACCTTATACATGAAAATCAGTGACTGAAAAACAATCTAAAAACAATTAAATCAGAATATGTAATAGAGTGAGAGGGTGCTATAGTGACATGAGCTTTAATGCTATCAGACCACAGCAAACCGCACATGGTAGATCTGGGATCAGCAGACGACAGTATCAACTGAGTTCTTCTAAAAGTCTTTATCAAGCATGTTACAGTGTTGTACTTCCTCAGTACAAGGTCCACTGCATATCTAAAAACCTCATATCTAATTACGTGTCCACAATATCCCCCAGTGGCTTACATTCAAATGCTATGATCTCTCCTCCTAGATAGTCAGCAAGTACATGAGATTATGAGGGAAATTCCTTCCAGTGTGGCGTTCTATGCATGATGCTAAATGTTTGTTTCTGCAGGTCATTACAAGAAGGAAAATGCATTTTTTAACTTCTGTGTTAAACCATTATTCTCTAAGACAATGTCTCAACTTTGGTAAAAGATGCAAACAAATATGGACATTTCAATATCATGACTTCACCTTACACCTAAAATAAACAAAAAAATAAATAACCTGTCTATATACGTGTACATATGTACAGAGAGATCTCTCTCTATATCTATATATAGCTCTTTCTCTATAGAGATATCTCTATTAATCTATATATATGGGGGAGAGGAGAGAGAGAGAGAGAGAGAGAGAGAGAGAGCGCTACATTCATTATGTAAGCCTTCCCTAAAGCTAGTATCAGGCTGGCAAAGAGAAAAGTGCAGCCTACCTTTCAATTTGGCTTCAGCAGAACTTTCCATTATTAGGAGTCTGCCCATTTCTAATGAGGACTTTTTCATCATCAGTGTGGTATCTTCTATCCCACTATGCTACTCCAGAAGTTTGAAAGTCATATACTTTCTACCTTTGCGGCCTGTAGCATCAACAGGTTATAAAAATAATGCTCTGTCTCCTGGTATGCAACCTCAAGATGAACTCAGGAAAATGGTATTCGTTTTCTGTTGGCTATATTAGATGTGAAATAACGATGTATTATAAAGTAAATCAAATTTAAAAAAAATGAACCCTATCCCTTGGATAAAGTTCTGGGAGTGAGCCAACATCACAATTATTATCTTCTCTAGCATTGAATGTTCTACATAAGTGTTTGGAAGATGTAAACAGGACATAAATCTGAGATCGGTGCTTCAATCTGTCTACAAATAACCATGACATTATATATAAACTATACTTTAGAGCATATATGCTTTCTGTTTAAGCAGTTAAGAAGTGTATTAGACACTATGATAAACAGAAAAAACAGAGCGTGAATACCGATAAATGCAAGCCTTCCGTCTCGGAAAGTCTTCACTTATTTGATTAAGTTAGGTGAAAAACAGAGCAGTCATGCTTGTAGCCTTTCTTCCTTTTCCCTTTCCTCTCCCCTTTCATTTCTAATGCGAATCGGAAGTCTATGTGGAGCAGTCTGGCTAGCCCCCGTCTAACCTCCCCATCTGGAAGGGGACTAACCAGCCTTGGGGCTACTTCCAACCCTTCCCAGCTGTTGGGTTGGGGTTTTTTGTTTTTGTGGGCTTGAGAAAGCATATTTATATAAATGATTGCCATATCCTTTGCCAGCTGTTGACCCTGCTCTTGTCCCGGTTGGGGCATGGTTTTCATTTTTAGCGGCCACAGACTGGAACTGACCCTGATAGAGTTAGCACGCTATGCAAACAGCTTTACGCACTATTGCTGTGACAGTTCAGACAATGGATGCACAGTGTAATCCAAGGGACCGGTGTTTCCCTTTGGGCAAATGTCACAGAATCCAGAGCTGGAAGTATCAGTTGAAAAAATAAATTCTGAGATTCACTGTTATGGAACAGTGTCTTTTCGGTAGCTCAAACTGCAGTGATTTCAGCTAAGGTCAGAGCAAGAATTTATCAGCAGCAACAAATGAAGTTTTCCGTGTGTGTATGTGTGTGTGTGAATATACACACACACACTATATATATATATATATATATATATATATATATATATATATATATTCCTGAAAATTTAGAGTTCTCTATATAACTCTAAAGAAGCATCTCTATATTTTCAGTATTGAAACTATGTATATAGAGAGTGATATTACTGTTTCTTAAACCAAAAAAAGTTTAGATCTTTATGCTCTAAAGAAAAAAAAGATAAAATAATCAGCTTGGGCTTTTGAGTTACTACAGCTCACCCATGATTATCCCTAAAAACTCAATTTAATGACTTCATGTAACCAAACAGAATAAATATATATTTAATCTGCAAATAACCATGGCCACTATGAGTTTAAAAGTTTAGAAATAGTCTTAGGGGCTTCAAACTATACTACAAAGTGATATTACATAAACCAGCATGGAACTGAAATAAATAGACAAGCTGATTAACAGAACATATTCAAGATTCCAGAAATAAAACCATAAAGTCAATTAATTATCATAAGAGCGTATAACAGAGCAAGAAAAAGCCCTTCAATGAATGGTACAGGGAAAACTGAAAAGATGAATCTGAAAAAATAAAAACAAAAACCCATACAAAAATTAATTTTAAATGTACTAAGGACTTGAATGTTAGAACTAAAAAACTACATGGGTGAGCCAATCCTTGATATTGACCTTACAGATGTGTTTGCAGGTTCAATTCAAATAAGCAGAAAAATAAAAGCAAAAAATAAGCAAGTACTTATTTTCTATGTAGAAACCTAAAAAGTTTCTATATAGCGAGAGAAACCTATAGAGCCACACTTGTCACTTTTCACTTAGAACCACACTATCAGATTTATTTGATATTATGTGTATATATTAAAAATTTTAAACAATTATTGTTAGGCTCACAATACTATTAAAATGGTTTGTTGGACCAGAGCCATAGTACAGTGGGTACAGTTCTTGCCTTGCACACAATCAACCGGGGTTCAATTCCCAGCATCTCATATGGTCCCATAAGCACTGATATGAATAATTCCTGATTGTAGAGCCAGGGATAACCCCTGATCATTGCTGGGTGGATGACTTCATTTAAAGAAAAATAATAATGTTTCTCATGAACATACTTGCACTTTAAAAAAAAATCCTACAGAATGGGAGTTGATAGGATGTAAAATATAAAAAGGACTAACACTAAACAATTTTTAAAAACCTGATTAATATATGGGCAGAAAACTTGAATAGACACTTCTCCAAAGAAGATCTTCAGATGGAACTAAGGATATGGCTCTACTCTGAAATTATATTCCTGGTACTATGAAAAATAAACCAAAGCACACACAAATACTGAATTTTCTTAATATAGTTGGGAACCAATGTGGCCCAATGGTAGAGCACAGATCTTCCATGTATGGGGTTCTGGTATTAATCTTTGACACAACCCCACAAAAAAGATATAGAGCCAGTCAGTGCATACTCTTTCATTATTAGGAAAACACAAATCAAAATGTCTAATAATTATCACCTCAAACTTACCAGAACAAATATTGTTCAAGAGGCAAGAAATAACAAGTGCTGGAGAAGATGTGAAGATAAGGGAAGGAAGGAAACTTTCTATACTGGCAGGACACAAAATGGTGCAGTCTTTATGGATACTCTTCAAAATAATTGAAAATAGAAAGTCTATCTGATCTGGTTGTTCCACTTCAGAGAGTTTATTGAGAAAACCCAAACCTCCCCCCCTTTAATTTGAAGAGATTAGCACTCCCATGCTCACTATAGCTGTAATGGCCATGACCAAGGTCTGGAAACAACTAACATATATACAGGCTGAAAAATGGTAAAAAAAATGTGGTACACACAATGGAATAATACTCAGCCATCACTTGTATCACTTGTCTTTCCGTTGTTTTCAATTTGCTTAAGCGGGCACCAGTAATATCTCCATATGTCCTGTCAAGTGCTAGTGTAGCCCAAGGACATCTTGCTCGCTCTAGGAACAGGAAGAGCCTCGGGCCATTCCTTCAGGTCATGGGAATGAGGTCTATAATTGTTACTGGTTTTGGTATATCAAATATGACACGGGTAGTTTGCCAGGCTCTGCCGTGCGGGTGGTATACTCTTAGTAATAGGCTCTCATCTCATGCATTTACTGATGAACCACAATGGGGAGAGATCATCTTTTCTCTTGGGTGGAGCTCTGATGAGCTGTGGAGTCCAGAATCTATATAGCAATATAGGTTATAATAGAAAGTCCATAAAATACCGGTATAAATTATAATGAAAGACCAGAGGAAGGGTGTATAAACCATATGGATATCTTTTTTTCCTCAGAAAATAAAACTTTGTTAGGGCTGGGGCATGTACAAGATACTTTTGCACATGTACAACCCAGGTTTAATCCCTGGTATGTCATACCAGGGGATAAATTAATTCTCCCTAATTCCAGCAGAAAGTATCCTTGAGCACAGATCCATGAGTAAGTCCTAAGCACTACTATCCCCAAATAGAAGAAAAAAAGGACTGACCACTACCTAGTGGCGCTGTCAGGATTCATGATGTGCTGAGAGGGGGCTCATCACAGACTTTAGTAGTACTAGCCTTTCCAACCAGTCTCTGTTGGCAGAGGCAGACTGGGAGAAAGTGACCGTCTCTCCTCTCTCTTTCACATAAACTGGGGGTGGAGGTATGGGGGGTGGGTCCCATCACTTCAATAAAGAATATGTTAGGGGGGAAGGAGCTTCTGCAATTCTGCTCAGCTATATAAAAAAGAAAAGATGAAATCCTGCCATTTCAGTAGCATGTACGACAGAAGATAGTACACTCAAACACTGTCTACCTTCATTAATTTTAAGTAGATGAATTAGCAAGTAAAACAAAAACAAACTTTTTGGACCATAAGATCAATTGTATCAATCATAGTTACTAAAAGGGAATGGGGAAAGATGGTGAGCAGATAGGGTCAAAAGTGGAAAGAGGGGCCGGAGCGATAGCCCAGCGGGTAGGGCGTTTGCCTTGCACGGGCCGGCCTCTGCCGGCCAGGTTCGATCCCCGGCATCCCATATGGTCCTCTGAGCACCGCCAGGAGTAATTCCCTGAGTGCAGAGCCAGGAGTAACCCCTGAACGTCGCCAGGTGTGACCCAAAAAATCAAAAAAAAAAATGGAAAGATATGGTGAAGGACAGAACTGAATTTTTTTTTTCTTTTTAGGTCACACCTGGCAATGCACAGGGGTTACTCCTGGCTCTGCACTCAGGAATTACTCCCTGGTGGTGCTCAGGGGACCACCTGGGATGCTGGGGATCAAACCCAGGTCCGGCCGCATGCAAGGCAAATATTTACCCACCGGACTATCACTCTGGCCCCCTATAACTGAATTTCTAATGGTGAATTTAATGCAGTTATACACATTTATATTTAATGATGCATAACTGAAACTTACATTACAGTATGCAAGGAAATAGGACGAATATGGTGGGGATGGGGACCCAACAGGAATGGGAGGAGGAAAGTGTAGATATATTCCACATAGGACAATTTATCCTAAACAACCAATATTTCATCTGAAGCTGAAGGTAACAATAAACAACACATTTTGAAAACTTTCATAAATTAAGTTCTTTTGACTGTAAGCACAAGTGGCACAAGTGACAAATGAAAATTTTGATGAAAATAAATTGACTGTTAATGCACAGAGTGGTATACCTACCCAAACTGAAGATTTATAATATCTGGTATTTTAGAGCATCATCAGCCATCGCAACAGATTATTATTTAGAGACTCTGACTGTAAAGGCAATGCAGCATGATGGCTTGTCGAAAAGAAATCCTGAATTAAGTTCTCTCATTTTCTCTCTTGCAGCCTGCAGCCAAGCAGGCTGTGGAAGATGGAGACTGCCATCCATAACTGTAATTAAAATGTGAACTCCAGCTTAAAGGTCAGAATAGAATAGCTGATAAACAGGGAAGCTGGGAGATGGAAGGGAAATATTTCCTGACACAGGCATTTTCAGTCTTTGAAAAACAATCCAAAAGGAAATTTAGCCTATGAATTTAAGCATCCTATATACAGTATATCTTTTAAAAACACTCAGAAGCTTGAAGTCTGGAATTGCTTTAAAGGCAGCTCAGATTTTCAATCAGCTTTAACACAAAGAAACTTTTAAGTGCTCAGGGGAACAAGCTGATGAAGCTTCTATGAATTTGGATTAATGACAAAATCTGTAAAATTAAAGGCAATATTAATTTCTATGTAAATGTACTGGTAATAATAATCTACCAATAATTTGTTGCTTTGCAGGAGAACCTGAATGGAAGTTTCTCACTACTAGTGAACAAACTAATTACACAATATCCAGGATTACTTTTTTGGTATACAGAATTATATATTTAAAACTCCAATATAACCTCCTTTAGAATATTATAAATATCTCTTGCAACTTATTTCTAGCACTTTGTATAAGCTATTATTCTTTGCCTTCCTTTGTACTAGCAGTTATCTACAATCACCATTTTCTTTATATTTAATAGCTTAGATTATATTACTACTAATGATATACTTTTTAATTTTTATTGTGCAACAGGTAACTTAAAGTTCCCTCAATTACTCAGTATCCCAATATTTGTGCTGAATGCTTTAATTGCCACTGAACATCCTGCAACTGTTAAATTATAACACAAGCAGCACAGTTATAAATATCATTATTATCATAATGCTCATAGCTAATTACCATCATAATTTTGTATCATATATAGCGCTTCCCCTCTCTAGCCATATTTCTATAATGAAATACATCTTTAAAGAATTTTTTTCAGCAACAGCAAGATGGTGGTAAATTCAATGGTATTAAAAGATAATAGCTGGGTACAGAACTGTAAAAGATAATTAGCTGGGTATAGAACTGTAATTTAGGAATTTTTTTTTGGAATGGAGTGATAGATAATACAGCACGTAGGGTGCTTGCTTTGCACTGGAATGACCTGGGTTCCATCTCCAGCACCTTATGATCTCCTGAGTTTACCAGGAGTGATCCCTGAATGCAGAGCTGGGAGTAAGTCCTAAATACTGTGGGGTGTTGGGTCCCTCCACTCCCCCGCAAAGAATTAATTCTGCTCAGCATTTTGGCACACTACTTCATTGTTTTTGATATCTACAGCTACCAATAGAGGCATAATATCTTAATTTCTATTCCTTTTCTCGTTTTCAAGTATCAATGACCTCTAATTGTACTATAAAGTATACAGTTCTAAATCTGTTTTTATTCATTTTGTCCAGCATTCAAGTTAGGCTTCCAATTTAAGGGCTAAATCTCTTTAATTTTGGAAAATCCTGTTTTTTGGCAATACATATATATTTGGATTTGTAACTTTCTTATTCTTTCAGATTTGTATATCTCTGTTATTTTCTGAGTAAATAAAATGTACAATACAAACAATAAGATAGTATGGTATGTATGCATGCATTAACAGACCAAAACATGGCCAGAATATAAAAGGGAATTTAAAAAATCAAACCATACAGTCTAAAATTTTAAGTCAACTTAAAATTTCAGTCTTATTATTTTTTTGCTAATATATTGGATTATTTTCCATATTTGCTTGTTCTTATTTTATATCTGCAGGCTTTCTATTTTTAGTAATTTATTATTAAAGTAAATTCTTTATCCTTTTAAGAATCTAAATATATATCTTTTATGATTTCATCTTTCTGGGGGCTGAAGTGATAAAATATTAAGTAGGGCATTTGCCTTGCATACAGACAACTTGGGTTCGATCCCTGGCATCCCATATGGTCCCAGAGCACCACCGCCAAGAATAACTCCTGAGTGCAAAGCCAGGAGTAACTCCCGAACATCAATGGGTGTCACCCAAAAAGACAAAAAAATAATACATCTTTCATCTGGATAACATGTATTTGTTGCCAATTGTTTTTCTTGGTATTACTGTATTACTTTACACATGCTAATATTTGATTTGTGATTCATCTTAATAGGAGGTATGGTTAACTCTTTTCATTTTTCAATGGTTTTTTATCTCACAGTTTATTACTACCTCCATGGAAGCCTTGAAACTACAATCTGAAATCTGGGTTTACACAGGGCACTTATATTAATTCGACTCCCCTAATAGAGATTTAAAACTATAAATCAGAAAATGAGTCAGTGCATAGCTTAGCTTCATTCCTAAGACTCTTTGTCTTCTCACCTCCTTAGGCATTCAGTGTCAACTAATTTCAATAGGCTGCAGCTCTTTCCATTAGCGCCCTGCTGAAGACACTAGTTGGCCCCAAATGGAGCACTCTGCAGATACCCAATCCAGCCATCTCGGGAGACACTCAGACATTTGTATCACACCCACAATCTGTATTCTCCATTCCTTGTATTTCTATTTCAATTTTCTTCAAAAAGAGTTTTTCTTGTTTTTGAGTTTTGCTGCATCTTCTAGTGAAGTTTTGCTACATTTTTCTGTTTTGTTTCCCCTTTATTTTTGTATAACAGTTTTTCACAGATCTGTATTTTAGATAACAGTGCATCAGCTAATTTCAACACAGTGCTCAGGGGTTGCTCCTGGTGGTGCTAGGAGGTGAGAGGGGACCCTGCAGTGCTGGGGACCAACTCTGGGCCTCTTGCATGCCAAGCCCTTTGACTTACCACTTTTGCCCCCACCAAAATGTGCTTAGAGTTTATAACATGATTTATAATAATTGTACAAAATTTCTTATGCTTTACATAATTCAAGTGCTGAATGAAAATGCTCAAATTATGAACTTAAATTTGAAAAAAGTATCCAACGGTAAAAGAAATGCAAAATTTAAAAACAAAAGAGACTACGTTCATATATTGATAGGCTAACAGCAAAGCTTAAGAAAATAAAGAGAAATCCTTAGGACAGGACAAACCCAAACATTCTTTGGAAACTGATGTGATCCATTTATACCTCAAGTCCTAACAAGGCCCAAAATGAATCAACAATTTTATCGCTAGAAATTTATCCTGAGGAAATAACAACATAAATATAACAAAATGTACAAGGAATTTATGGTTTATAAAAGCAAAAAACAAAAGACCAAACAAACAATAGCCAAACAAACCAAAGCAATGGAACAAACAAAATATTCATTAACAAGAGACTGGTTATAAATAAATTACAGATACTACATAAGTTACTTTTAAAACACAAACATATACAAGAAAAGAGGTGAAAGGGTATGTCGGGGAATGCCGGGGGGTCCCCCGACAGTGTCAGGACAGAGGTTCTCTTCTACCTCCATGGACGCCGGGAGAACAGATGAAAACTCACGAGTCCGGTGCAGTTCCAAAAAAGGCTTTTAATAGTACAAAAGCTCTTCCACAGCACTCCAATATAATGAACAAACTCTAGCTCTGGTCTGAACTTAGACCATACAAGAGAGCCTAAGTCTCCCACCAAAGAGAGAGGATCTCACCCGAGCTGAGTCTTACCTAGAAGAAGGAGCAAAAGGCCAAAGAGCAAAAAGCCAAAAACAAAAGGCCCAAAAGGTAAAAGGTGAAGCATGAAGGGGCCTCAAGTCAGCCCCTTATATACACCAAAGTAATCCAACCGGGAGGGTCATGTCAACAAAGAACTCTAAACAGAGTGTAGTGCCACACCCTATTGCAGGTATAAACAAAGGTTATGCCAAGGTCTAATCCTTTCTACCAAGATTATCTCTTATGTAAAACACTGGAGAGAGGGGCTGGTATAAAGTAATACATCTTAACTTCATGAGCTTCATGTAATCTAGATGGTACCCACAAGGTCCTTCTTATTATTATCTGGCACCAGGGTGATTCTGAGTATCTTGTTCTCGTGTACTGAAAGGGTCACACTCGCCTGCTTAGAGCAAACTAGTATGATCCTTCCTATAGTCTTCCTATAGTCTCAGCGTAGCCAGGGTGGTAGTCTCCTGGTAAATTCTAACTGTCCCATGCTGGGTGCAGTGGGTATAAAGAGGAGCTGTGCCCAATCCAGAAAACATATAAGTCTTAGTAGATGTATGTCAGAAGTTATTCAATCAAGGTGACTTCTGTAACTGCCACACCCTCTAGCAGTGTTTACACAGAAGAGCGGTCTCATTAGAATGAACCTTGACTTAACTAGATTAAGCTGGGAGTGGGCAAAACAACAAAACTCCCAGAATAGCTAAACCTGTCCTCCAACAAGGGTATACATAGCAAAACGTTATCTCGGGATACATGGGCAAGGCCAACTTGGCTCTGTGCTCAAGGGCAACGCTTGGTGGTGTTGGGGGACTCTAGGGTTAGAATCATCTTCATGGCTTCAACCATATGTAAGACAAGCACCTTAAACTCTGTATTATCTCTGTTTTCTTTCTTATATAGTTTTAACACTTTCATTTGCACAAAACTGTATGTCTATATCTATATATAGCAAACAGAAGTTAAGAAGTGAAGGGAAAGGGTCGGAGGCGATAGCCCAGCAGGTAGGGCATTTGCTTTACACGCGGCCAGCCAGTGCCAGCCCGGGTTCGATCACCGGCATCCCATATGGTTCCCCGAGCATCGCCAGGAGAAATTCCTGAGTGCAGAGCCAGGAGAAACCCCTGTGCATTGCCGGGTGTGACCCAAAAAAAAAAAAAAAAAGAAGTGAAGGGAATACGTTATACTAAAGTCATGAAAGGTAAGTGAAAGAGACAATTGGCGGTTGAGTGCAACCCACCACACTCTGCTGTCTGTAAGTGCCAATTTCTTGCCATTACATTAATCTGAGTTTGTCCTTTACGAGGTCTCCAACTCAATTCCTTCCAACTGGCCTAAGATTATCTTTGTTTTAAAAATCTCTTCCATTTTAAATTCATCCCTTATTACTGAATTTCCCCCTTCACACTATAAATATGCTCAGCTTTAAAAAAAAAATCCTCTCTTAAAAATGACAGCAAAGGGATAGCTTACATCTTATTCTGTCATTTCCTAATTTCCATTTTCTCCATAATTTGTGGTTGTGTGGCTTTCCTCTCTACCGCAGTATTCAAACCGCTTTGCTCATGCCTTTGATGACTTGCTAATTGCTAAATCTGAAATATATTTCGAGTCTTACCTCCCAGCACCATTGTGTTATTCTACATTTAATGACACTACTGACTAAATTCATTCCCACTCCATCTCAGTCTTCTGAAGGCGCTGTACTTTTTTGAATTCTTTTACTGATTCTTTGGTCAGCTTTCCACAGCCCTCCCCCTGAATAAATTATCCTTCTCTGCCCTGTAGCATTTTGCTTATTTTTCAGGGTCTGCCTTTGACTCATTATTTTTCTCACTCTATACCCATTCTCATAGTCTACACTGATAACCTGCAAATTTTCACCCAGAGCCAGGTGGTCTGTTTTAGCCCTCTCATAGGTACATCAATTGCAACATTCTTAAAATGAAAAGTATCAAGTTCTCTTCCCCCCCCCCCCTTTAAACTGCTTCTCCTCTTATATTCCGCTCTTATTCAATTAGTGGACAGAAAGCTGGGATTCATACTGAACTCCCTCTTCCTCATACCTGATATCCAAGCTTGGCAACTTCTAAACACATCTCAGCTTTCAACTGCTCTCCTGTCTCATTTCCATTTACCACCGCCGGAGGACTGGTGAATGTTTCAAGCGGTGTCCCTGAAAGTCTTAACCTTTCTTCTAATTTGCTTTTTCTATAGCTACCAAATTGCACTTAAGATGCAAGCGACCATACATCACTCCTCTGCTTGAGACAATCCTTCATTCCTTACAAGGTAAAAGTGTCAGTTTCTAAACACACATACACCTGGGTCTAGATCCAGCTTCCTTTTTTTTTGCTGGTATCGGTGGTGCCAACAAGCAATTTTGTGTGATTTGGGAGGTGATAATTATTTGTGATTATGATATTTATATACTTCTAGTAAACTATTCATATTTATCCCTTTATAAAAAATTTTATTATACCACCGTGAGATATACTATTACAAAGATGTTCATGGGGTACTTTGATTTCAATTATGCAAGCCCAGAATAAATAAATAAATGGCTAAGCAAGATTAATAAATAAATAAATAAATAGCATGTTCTCCCCCACCCCTTTTAGACTTGTGATTTTTTCCATAACTAGCAATTTAAAATTTAACATTGATTTATACTATAGCACATTCATTTTATGATTCCTTATACATTAAGACCGAATGTTTAAGTTGTAGAAAGGGCTCAAATCACCAATGGCAATCAAATTTTTTTCTGGCAGTGATGGAGATTGAAGCCAGGGCCTCTTAGTCACAAAATGAATGATCTGCCTCACAGCTACATGCCTTGGGTGTGGTAAAATTTCTTTAAAATCTAATTCTAGTAACCAGAAGTGTCAAAATGTGAACAACTTCATATAAGAGACCAACCAGAGGGGCCCAGGGATAGCTCAGAGTTAGGCCAGGCATGAGTTTAAGCCTTGGCACTTCCCTAGATGCCAGAGCAGAGTATCAGAAGCTTTGCTTTGGGGTCCCAGCAACACAACCCAATGACCTATGGCGCATAGTAACCATCTAGGGATGCTATTTAAATAGAAACTGAGTTTTAAATGGCAATAAAAATGCTTGCTTTGGACATAATTTGATAGCAAGATTAATAAGGAGAATATTGCAGGCAAAAACATATCCCCAAATTCTAAGTTTTCTATGCATTAGTTAATTTGGTGGAGGGAAAGTCCCATAAAAAAAGGCAAAAGTATAGAACTAAAAGGTGCATCTGGTACATTTAGAATGGACGCTATAAATGATAATTTTAGTTGAATCTAGAAAAGTGAGCATTCCTTTGTGGACTAGGGAAAGGAGTCTGAATTTTCTTAATATTTTATTATACCACCGTGAGATATACAATTACAACGTTGTTCATATTTGGAGGTTTCGTCACACAGTGTTCCAGCACCCCACCCTCCACTGTGCCTATTTCCCACCACCAATGTCCCCAATTCCTCCCCCTCCCATAGCCTGCCTAAATGGCAGGTTCTTTATCTCTTTTCTCTCTCCCTCTCTCTCTTTTCCTTCTCTTATACATTGTGGGTTGCACTACATACACTTAGAGGCCATCATGTGCATTTTTTTGCCTGTATTTAATGCTCAGTTCTAGGTTGGCATTAGCCCTTTTGACATTTATTCACACATGTTCCCTTCTCTGTCTTACCTAACCTCTGAGGAGTCTGAATCTTGACTGAAAATTTAAATAAACTTCAGATCAGAAAGGAGATATCCTAACAGTCAGAAAGATTAATTTGGCATGTTATACAAATAGGAGGAGATATGTGAAGAAGGAAAAAAGTAATAAAAAAAAAAAAACCAGTTGCTAATCTTAGGTTAATAGCAAATGACCCCATTCACTCTAACCTCAAAGACTGACCTAGTGACCCACAGTCAGTGGCCCTGTTCAGAAACATGTTGTCACCAGAGTACATAAAACGAGAACATAACGTGCTGAAATTGTTACTGCTAATGACAAGTGACACACACTTTATTCTACCAATGAGTAGAGTCATCAATAAATAACCCTCAGCATATCTGCCAATATTATCAGGAATTTCTTTTCCTGTCCTGGATTATTTATTTATAATAAAAGAAGGTGGGCAATCAGACCCACCTTCTTGGTGGTTGGGAAGGAAAACAATGGAAAAATAAACTCTTAGAAATAAGGGGCAAAACTATTAAGGGTAGATATGCTAATCAATTGTGCTAATCAATAATTCCGATCCATGCTTTCTCTGTTGGCAAAGAGGAAAAGATAGAAATTTCACAGACACACGAGGACTATAGCCTAAAACACATGTCAAAGACATAAGGTGCAGAAACAGGACACTCAACAAGCCTGATATTCAGAATATTCTAAGTTCTTAAGCTTTCTTAGTGAAGCCCATTTTGATATCCCTGATAACACTTAAAAATCTTAGATTCGAAATTCTAGATTTAGTTGGAGTGGGCAAGTTGATTCTACTAAAAAAAAAAACATTTTGAAATGGGTAGTGCTTTGATACTTTTGCAAGTTTTTTGATCCTTTCACTAATTACCCACGAACAGCATGTTTTGTTGCTCAACTTCAATCAACTGTGTAGCAAGGTGAGGGGGGTGGTTGATTCACTCACATTTATAAATAAGCTTTAATTTCCCCTTCTCTCTCCACTCTGCATCAAGTAATTCTGGAAGGGTGATGAAACTGATATAATGATATATTTGGTCATTAAAGAGAGAAAGTTGGGTAGTGGAGGAGAAATACAGAAGAAAAAAAATAACTCATTTAGTTTATGTTTTTAGATTTTGAAACTAAAAAATCTTAATGGGGGCTGAGGGTGTAACTGGGCTGGAAGAGCACTCACCTTCCCATGGTGAAAGGTTGTGTCTAGTTCTCAGTACCCCTCCAGAAATAAATTCTTGGGTTTTTTTGGAGGGTGAGCACACCTCTTAGTGTTCAGGGCTTACCTCTGGCTTTGGTTTCAGGGATCACTCCTGGTAGACTGGGGTATTATACACGGTCACAGAGACTGAACCCAGGTCAGCAGTGAGCAGGGGAAGCTCCTTATCCACTCTGCACTATCACTCTGGCCCTCCAAAAATAAGTTAATTAATAATAAAAAAACCCACACATATAACACAAGTCATGAGCATATCAATTACCAATGATGTACTTTAGAAAGTAGAAAAAAATATATCAAGTATAAAACAAATTATAAACAGAAAAGGACTATGAGCTGTACAGAGTATATGTAAATCATATATATTTAATCTATATGATTGCACATGTAAATCACAGAGAGTTACATATGTATACCAATAGAAAGGGGTTAAAAGTAGATTTAGTTTATGTGGGCAAATATACTAGTCTTAATAAAATACCATTAACAGGCTGAAAATTATTTCATGAAATGCATATGAATCCAAATATAAGATGTATAAATGGGAGATAGTTTACTGGAATAGGGTGCATATATTACAACATTTTCCACAGTTGCTGGCTGCTTAAGGAGAGAATAAAAATGATATTTCAGCTCCCATTCTACTCCAATAGATGACTGAAAAAATATTACCTGGTAAATACACATATGTAACTTTGAATGGTATATTTTCTTATTATCAGGTATCTTCAACTTGAAATAAAAAATCTGAAAGCTTTTTTAGCACAAGGCTATAATTGGTAGCTAAACAAAAGCATATCAAACAATACAGCCCACAAATCTCAGACAGAATTAAATTATGCAATGGGTAATCAATTTCTTACTCAAATTTTAACTTTTATAAAATGTTGTCTGCTTTAAAGATGTTCAAGAGTAAAAGATGCTTTGACATGGTTTTAATTGATTCGTTTTACACTCAGAGGGAGGATAACAGTGATTTGTGAAAGGATTTTTTTTTCTGTCTTGCACACATCTCTCATTTGTCCATCTTAATTCAATTAAAGGAAATAAGGACAGTTTGACCGATGAATGAACCATATTTTAACCGAGGACACTTCTACTTAAACTGGAGTGTATCAACCACTGTAATTGTCAGTTACTTACTTCCGATCTCTAACTTTTGTTTTGAGAGGTCACAGCATGGTCATGGAAAAGAAGAACGTATTCGAATATGGATAAGAATTTAAACCATTAGCCCATTAGCCATTCAAAGAATGAGAAATTTTATTAGTGGCTTAAATGGAGATAACTCAACCCACTAGCAGCTTTTGTTTCACTAAAGAGCTGGAAATTTAAGTACTATAATGAAACTTCTTTTTTAAAATCTGAAAATGCAAAAAACAAATTTTATTTATCTAGGCCATGTAGCATTAGGTGAGGAATTCTGTTATTATATTTTTTTCTTCTTTTTGGGTCACGCCCATCAAGAGCTTACTCCTGGCTCTACACTAAGGAATTACTCCTGGCAGTGCTCAGGGGGCCATATGGGATACAGGGGATCGAGTTTGGGTCAGCCACATGCAGAGCAAACATCCTAGGCTCTGCACTATTCTCCGGCCCGGAGTTTTGTTGTTTAATTATAAAGATTATTTATTTGCCTTCAATGAAATGTGTTTAAGTGTTGAGTTGGAAGAAGTGATCTCTCCCCTCTTTTTTTTTTCTTTTCAGGTCAACCCAATGATGTTCAGGGGTTACTCCTGGAAGTGTTCGGGAGCATATGGGAAGCTGGAGATCAAACCCAGGTTGGCCATGTTATAGCTCTGCCTCCCTTTTTTTAACCTTTCAGTTTTGATCACCCTCTCACTCTCTCTGCTCTTGGTTATTATTGATATTGTTGTGGGTGTGTGTGTGTGTGTGTGTGTGTGTGTGTGTGTGTGTGTGTGGTGGGGAGGCACATCAGCCTGCAGTGCGGGCACAGGGCCTAAAGCCCAGCAGGGTTTGCACTGTTAGTTGTGACACTGGCTCCCGTGCTCACCAGGGGCATGCTCTGTGGAGGCACGTGCAGCTGGGGTTGCAGTGGGGACAGTGGGAGACACCAGTGGGGTCTCTACAGGGCTCACATGTCTCTACCAGAAGTCGCACTTCCCAGCTGTCAAATGTGTTGACAGAGTATGTTCAAATGCACGTCTTAACTGAGATGTTTCTCTAACTCTTGAATTAAGAGTTATTTATTTTGAACAGAGGCATTTTCTACGGGATTTACCTACCGGCCTATGGTCAAACATCAAATAAGCGCCCTTAATACGGAGCCCTGCTAAGAAGCTACCCTTCTGCTGTGGGAGGCTTCCTGTCCTGTTCCCTTTCTGTGTATTCTCCTAAATAAAATCTTTTCTAAATTCAGGGGAAAAGCCTATTTACATTAATATGGTTCTTTTGCAAGTTAATTCAAATGTTAGAACTAGTTTCAAAAGATGCTTCTCTACATAACCATGAATCATTACTGGGCAGAATCTGCTTTTTTTTTTCCCCCTGCAACCTCCTGATCTGCAGAACTTCTCTTGCAAAAGTAGCATTTTTATGCTATACTGTCAATTGAAGTAGGCAATAAGACATAACAAGTCAACAAGGGTTTAATATTTTCCTGACTTGGGTAACTCTATGTAAAGTTTTTACTTTTCAGCCTTAGAACAATACTGTACACTAAAATTTTTATCTGTTACCTCCCCCTAAAAACTCCACAAGTTTAGCTATTTCCTATGTTTTCCATAATTTTATTATGCACTATATGACTACAGCAGTTTTCAGAGTAGCATCTTGTACTGATCAGAACTTTTTCTTTTTTACAGCATGCATCATATGGATTCATTAACAATGTACTCAGGGTTAACAGCACTGTACCGTTATACTAAGCTTATGGAATATTTGTATTTGCTTCATAAAGCATATCGCAGCCTTCCTGCACTTAGGAACATTAGCTAAGTCCTTCTACATTGTGCTTAGGGCCACTGGGTACAGGGAAATCACACACACATACAAACATACACACATGACAAAAAAGTAAAATCACAATAAATCGATCACAAAAAGGAGTTAGAATTATTTTGCAGCTCTCTTTATGTCTACCCATAACAGCACAGAAAATGAGAACTGATTTCAAGATAAAAAATGCCACCTTTTAAAAAATAAAATACTTAAATAAAAATAAAAAAACAAGGAAAAAAAAGAATTTAATGCAAACAAACAAAAAAAAGCCACCTTTTTCTCGTTTTTTTGGCTTTTTTGGGTCATATCCGGAGATGCTCAGGGGTTACTCCTGACTCAGCACTCAGAAATTACTCCTGGCAGTGCCTGGGAGACCATATGGGATGCCGGGGGTTGATCCCAGGTTGGCCTGACCGTGTGCAAGGCAAATGCCCTACCCACTGGAATAAGGCTCTGGACTGTGAATACCACTTTAAAATGAAATTTCAGAATGTAAATGAACCCTCAAATATGGACATGACCCCCAGCACTACCGGGGCGGGGCAGAACCTGAAAGAGATGCAGAAGATCTCTTGCACTGAAAGTCAGCACAGTGGGGCTCAGACCCTTCCGAGCACTGCTTGGGGCTGTAAGTCCTCACTGCTGGGAAAGGAGTCTGTGAATGAAAAGATTTACATGCATTTTACAAAGACTTTCTCATTGTCTGGAATTTTCCTTTTCTTTTCCTTTCTATTTTTTTAGGGGGCAGTAACACCAGCAGTGCTCAGGGGTTACTCCTGGCTCTGTATTCAGGAATCTCTCTAGGTGGAGCTTGGGCAACCATGTGGAGGGCCGGGGATCAAACCAGGTCCACCATATGCAAGGCAAGGACCCTATCTACTACATACTACTGCTCTGGAGCCTTTTCATTTTCTTCTGAGCAGCTAGGTACAAGTATTATAAATTTTTATTTAGTCCTTCTAAGCCTCTGAGCTCTATCCCTGACACTATCAAAAGAATCACAAAATCAAATTTTGATTTAGTTGAAGTTATTACTAACTTCTACTTGCTCAAGTTTTTCAAACTTAGCTGTAAAACCAAGATAATTTAAGAACCAAAAGCCAAATGATTGTTTTGTTTCTTAAAGCTTTATAGTTTTAGCTCTCATTTCAGATTTATATTCCCACTTAAAACTGTTATATATTTTTACACATTGTTTACCAGAGTGAGTTATTTTAAATTATTATTATTTGTGTGGGGCGTGTTGGGGCATACCAGGTGGAGCTCAGTGCTCAGGAGCTACTTCTCGTAATGCTCTTAGCACTACCTCATTTCAGGGATGAAACTGGAGCTCCAGTAAGCAACTTTGTACAGCATTGTACAGCATCCAGGAAGCAAGCATAGTGCAATTCTTTGAGCTGCCTCCCTGGCCCCAATTTTTAATTAATGATAATCTTAGCAAACCTCATGGAGAAAAATAAGCATGTATTTATGACATATATTATGAATCTGATATACTATAATTAGCTTAAGGCAGCGTCATATGAATTAAAATAGTGTATCTCAAGTATTTACAATCAAATCAATTAAATGAATATATTGCCCTTACTTTGAACTACAGAGACAAAGAGAAATGGCATGCTAATTTGGAACAACATGTCAAAATTGAGATCAGAGTTTGGCCATTCTTCTTCTGGACTTTTATGTTTGTTTTCTTCTCTTTTTGTGGTACCAGACATTAAACCCAGAACATACAGGACAAGTAGTTTACACTGAGCAGCTATCAATGGCCCTTATCTCTTGATAACAAATTTTTCTTTCTTCCCTCCCTCCCTCCCTCCCTCGCTCCTTCCTTCCCTTCTTTTCTTTCTTTTCCTTCCTTCCTTCCTTCCTTCCTTCCTTCCTTCCTTCCTTCCTTCCTTCCTTCCTTCCTTCCTTCCTTCCTTCCTTCCTTCCTTCCTTCCTTCCTTCCTTCCTTCCTTCCCTTCCCTCCCTCCTTCCTCCCTCCCTCCCTCCCTCCCTCCCTCCCTCCCTCCCTCCCTCCCTCCCTCCCTCCCTCCCTCCCTCCCTCCCTCCCTCCCTCCTCCTCCCTCCCTCCCTCCCTCCCTTCCTTCTTTCCTCTCTTTCTTTCCTTTCTTCCTTTCTCTTTCAAACATGAACACCTTGTAATCGTATATCTAACGGTGGTATAATAAAATATTTTTTAAAAGTAAGACAGCTTACTAAATATCATTAAATTATAAGCTCACAATGGTACGTTTTACAGTATGTAAATTATAATCACACATGATTATAGTATCAGCATGAGGAGTGGGCTTTAGTGAAAAAACACTGAAGATGAATTCTCCTTTTGCATATACAAATAGATGTCAATGTTTTGGTTTTGGGGCCACAGATGGCTGTGCTCAGAGTTTATTCCTGGCTCTGTGCTTAGAGATTACTCCAGGTAGGGCTCAGGGACCATATGCAGAGCCAGGAATTGAACTGGAGTCAGCTAGACAAGCACCTCACCACTGTACTGTCTTTCTAGTTCTTGAAAATATTTAATTTTTTTTCAGAAAATGTTACAAAGGAATATCCTATCATATGGTGTTCACACACACACACACACACACACAAATCTTAAAAAAAAAATCCAAACCTCAGATGCCTCTTGAAACTTGGGGCTGCTTTCACACAATTTAAAATGAGTGAATGCTATGAGAGAATAAAAAAAAGATTTTGTATCAGAAATGAAATACTAAGTAACAAAGATGCTTTTAATATTTGCTTTCCTGTTATGCACTTCAACTAAAGAATGAATAATTTGCTCCTTGAAAATAATAAAGAAAAAATCAGGTTGAAACTTCTCATTTGGATTCAGAATTGACTCGTCACCCAGTATTTCCCCTTATGTAGATGATGACGATCTCTAGGTGATCCGTGTAGCAGAAGCTGACTTCCTCCTGGCTCTGTGCTCGGGATCACTCCTGGAGGGCTCAGGCCAGGGCAGCCACCACAAGCGCCCTGCACACTATATTATCTCTCCAGAATTATAATCATCTTTTTATTTCTTAAGTCATTTTCTTAGCTTGTTAACACTTGGAATAGGAATTTCAATAATACATGAGAGAAAGGTATTGTGGAGGAAGCCTTACAATGAAAATACTTGTAAATTTAAAATTTGAAGTGTTAGCAATGGAGTACTATGCAGCTGTCAAGAAAACGAAGTTATGAAATTTGCCTATAAATGGATGGACATGGAGAGGATCATGCTCAGTTAAATCAGCCAGAGGGAAAAGGACAGATATAGAATGACTGCATTTAATTGTGGGATATAAAAAAAAATAGCACGATACCAATATCCAAGGCCAGACAAAACATGGATCAGAAGGTCTTGTCAGTGGGTGGAATCTACTGTAAATGTGTGTGAGTCAGAGGTTAGGCAATACAGAGAAAGGAACAGTGTACTAATAATTATTGTAAGTGATAATACCAGCGTAGAACTGAGCATTGAAAGTAGGCAAAAGGATATACATGATAACCTCTAACTATGTATTGCAAGCCAGTGTGTAAAAGTAGGGAGAGAGAGAGAGAGACAGACAGACAGACAGACAGAGAGGGAGAGAGAGAAAGAGAGAGAGAGAGACTGGGGGGAAATTATGGGACATTGGTGGAGGGAAATGGGCACTGATGTAGGGATGGGTGCTGGAAAACTGTATAACTGAAACCCAAATATGAATGGTTTGGTAACTGTATATCTCATGGTGGTATAATAAAAAATTTAAAAAATTTGAAGTGTTGGAGAGAATAAACTGAAAGTTGACCTGGACAAAAGAATCAGCATTGGACTATGGAGAGCGAAAACTGGGAAAATGTTTGTAACATACTATTACAAGTAAAGAGATAAACCACTCGACTGACTCAATAAAAAATGGTCATGAAATGTAAACAGATAGTTCACAAAAGAAGAAATAGTAATTTAAATTTCTGGCCACTGTTGGCCAAATGTGGAAAAAACTGAAATGACCAATTTATGGTGAAGACATAAGGGAAGTGGCAAAATTTATGGCCAAGGTAATGGAGCCAAGTTTCTTTCTGAAAACCAGTTTGGAAAAAAATCTATACACAATGAAGACACCTCTATTCTTGACCCAGTAACCGGGCCTTTAGGAATCCGGGGTTCAGAACTCCTGTGTTCGGGACAGATGTATACACAAAACATCACAGCAGCACTGTTAACACAAGTCACACTGTCTGACACATTGGAACCTAGAACATGCATGACAAAATGTTCAGTGAAACCATCTCTACAAAATGGGGTTTAGAGGAAACTGACACATCCTTCATTAAGCTTTTCTCACACTGAATTATCAATAATGATTCTGTACCATCTATAAATAGAAACCAGAGTCGAAACTATTTAGGGCAGAAGGAGAGAATCTAATTCACTGAGCCTCTGCCCTTTGTCCTCTTAGTTTCCTTATCATATCTCACTCTTACTAGTCTTTTTCTTGACATTTCCCCTATATTTTGAGTTGGCTGTTTTGGGGTCACAGCCACAGTGGTGGTCGGGGCTACTCCCAACGCTGTGCTCAGGGTTGCTCTTGGTGCCAGGGATTATATTCAGACCTCCTGTGTGCAAACATACTCAGCTCTCTGGGAAACATACTCTAGTCTCTGGGATAGTCTCTCATCTTGGTCTGAACTTTAGTCTCAAATTTTATGTTTCATTATTTTCTTTAGGTATTTTATCAAGGTGTGTAGTCTATTATCACAGTGGTTGTCTATTATCACAATGGTATTCTCTAAATGACCAGTAGTAACTAAAAGAGTGAAAAACTGTTTCCAGTGAACTTCTGATTGTAACCGCCCACTTATCATTATTTAATGTCCCCAAAACAAACACCATTTGGGAGACCGTTCATACCAAAGAGAAACAAAAGCATTATTAATTAGTCTAAGAAATTGATGGAAACGGACCAACTATTCCTAGCTGCCTTAGTAGCCAAGCATTGTTTCTGGGTTACAGACCTACAAATGGTGGTTCAAAGATAACATCACTTGCCATAACATAACATGCCAATAGAATTTTTTTCGAATCTGAGATCTATGAAATACATCATCTGATCACACCAGAAGGCATTTGGTATTTAGGCCTTTATACAGAAACAGGGTTTCAGGAACTAGGCATTTTTATCTCTGAAGAGTCATGCTAATTAATTAAAAATTAAGTTTTGAATCAAGTTGCCATTACCGGCAAAGGAAAATTCTAACTGCTGGGTTGAAAGAGTCAAGCTCAACAGTAGGGAAGGCCTGGCTTCACGGAGATCCTGAGGTTAGACACGGCCACTGCATTTCCTCCTTATTCAGTGCCGCCTGGCAAAGACAATTTTATTTTGTGGCTGAGGACCAAACCCTACGAACCCCAGTGAGGTCGGCTCTGCTGCTGTGTGTTCTACTGCCCAGATACAGCGTAGAACCCAGCACTTGGTGTATCTGCTGAATTGTTCCCTCCGAGTCATCAGGCGTTACCTGTTCTTCAGTGACTGAGAGACAGGTGTCAGGATCACTGCAGCTCTCATGCCCTTTGACATCATAAGGTCAAAATTTAAGCCATGATGCTTCTACCTTCAGTTCCCAGTTTAACAGTTTATTGGCTCCGTTATTTATTTATTACAGACTGCTGGCTGAAGACTTTAATCTCTTATCTGGGGTCATAATCATTTTTGTCATGATTTATCTACCCAGATAGTTTTCATAAAATAATATATCATCTTCTCAGACTACTTATTAGGAACAGAAAAGAATATCTTAAAGCTCCTGGGATTAATATAAAAATGTACTAGAGCTCCTCTGAGCTTTTAATCAGGCCTTCACAGTAAGTCCTCTACAATAATGACTTAATGATGTTTGGCAAAACAGGGAGAACGGAATCTGTTCTTAGGTACCAGAATATCTTCAGTACTGGAAATTGCAGAGCAAACCGGTCTAGCAGTGTCTCTATTAAAACTAGATAACTAGAGCGTGCAAACATATTTTATGAAAAACCAAGGCAAATACAAAAGGCCTCTTTGATAGACAACGGAACATCTCATTAAAGCATCTCAAGTGAGTTCTTCTAGACTGTGAATGCCATTAGGCCAGGAACAAGATGGACTGCAGAAAAAGGATGTTTCACCTGCAAATTTGCAGTAAGGCTAGTTGTTCCCTTCTGTCTTCTAGAGCTCATAAGTTTATTTCTGTATTAATGGCATAGTAGGCAGATCCAGTCTTTCTGTTATTCTTCCTTGTAAAAATTATTTCCTTAAAACCAACGTTAGGCACAATGCCACTAACACTGCCATAAAGGCCCCATGGAACTTGAAGGGGAGGCAAGAGATGGAGGGTTAGGAGGTAATCAAGCTTACAGATTAAAGCTTACTAAAGCTACAAGATAAGCACAGCTCTTGGTGCTTATTAACTCTTCTCAGACTGAGCCCTCTTCCCCCCACACTGATGACACAAAACACAAAGGTCTTTTCATCAATGGACCTCAAAGGCTCCCTGATTTAACTTTAAGCTTCCAAGAACAGTGTCTCAAAGTGAGTTTTCTTTGGTGCTCACCAGTAAGGCTGAAGAAAGTTCCTGTTTTCCCATGTAACATTTAACTTATCTACTCCTATTGACAATTAAAAACGTTATATTCATGCATTGGGCTCTGTGAGGGCTAAGTGTAAGGCATCATAGTCTAGTTTCTTTTTGTTTTTGTGTCACATCTGGCTGTGCTTAGGGATTACTACTGGCTCTGTGCTCAGGAATCACCCTTGGTGGGCTCAGGGGAACACACAGGGTGCCTGGGCCTAGAACCCAGGTCAGCCATGTGCAAGGCAACTTCTACACTTGCAGCACTATCTCTTAGACCCCTTGTTTTTGTTCTGTTTTTCGATTAAAAAAGAATATAAAAAATCATTTCTGAAACAAGAAGCAGCTAGAATTGGTAAATGTTGAAACGATGCAAAATAAAATATTACATGAGGAACTGGAAAACCACTATTAGACAGTAAAAAAACTATTACAATAGCAGGATCTCCTCTAATAATCAACCTGGGTGTTCTCAAGATAAATTCTCCCCTTCACCTCCCCAATCAAACATGCTAATGTTAGACTAATGAGCCTGATTTACAGGAAAGCATCTTAATTACTTGGTACATTAAACCAAACTGAATTTCTTTTCTTTTTCTTGAGGCATTGCCTATCCTACGTCCAGGAAAAACAGCCACCTTATTTTTAGAATTTAATGAGTATGAGATATGAGTAATAATCTATCACTATCTTCCCGTTCATCATCTATTTGCTAGAGCGGCACCAGTAATATCTCCATATTTCCTGTCTCATGCTAGTAGACCCCAAAGGCATCCACTTGCTCCAGGAACATAAAGAGCCTCAAACCATTATATTAGGTCATGGGAATGATCTAATATAAATGTTACTGGTATTTGGCATATCAAATACAACACGAGCAACTTGCCAGGCTTGCCGTGGGGTGGCATACTCCACCCAGCAGAACTCTACCCAGCAGACCAGACTATCACAGCCCGGATCATCAACACCCACCCTGCAGCAGTTCTTTTCAATCCGGCCCAGGTATGCTGAACCAGAGACTCTCAGACCTGGGGCAGAGCTGCTACTTGCTCTCCCTGTGCCCAGCTGCTCATGAGTAATAAATGGTCATAATTTTGTAAAAATCTGTTGGGGAAGCCGCCGGGGTCCCCGACAGTGTCAGGACAGAACTTCTGTTCTACCTCCAAGGACGCCGGGAGAACAGATGAAAACTCACGAGTCCGGTGCAGTTCCAAAAAGGCTTTTAATAGTACAAAAGCTCTTCCACAGCACTCCAATATAATGAACAAACTCTTGCTCTGGTCCGAACTTAGACCATACAAAAGTGCCTAAGTCTCCCACCAAAGAGAGAGGATCTCACCTGAGATGAGTCCTACCCAGAAGAAGGAGCAAAAGGCCAAAGAGCAAAAGACAAAAGCCAATAGCCAAAAGCAAAAGATCGAGGAGCCAAAAGCCACAGGAGCCAAAAGCCAAAAGCAAAAGGCCAAAGGGGACTCAAGTCAGTCCCCTTATATACACTAAAGTAATCCAGGGAGGGTCGTGTCAATGAAGAACCCTAAACAGAGTGCAGAAGAGCAGTGCCACACCCTATTAGCAGGTATAAACAAAGGTTAGCCAAGGACTAATCCCGAGATTATCTCTTATGTAAAACACTGGAGAGAGAGAGAGAGAGAGGGAGGGCTGATATAAAGTAATACATCTTAATTTCATGAGCTTCATGTAATCTAGATGGTACCCACAAGGTCCTTATTATTATCTGCACCAGGGTGATTCTGAGTATCTTGTTCTCGTGTACTGAAAGGGTCATACTCGCCTGCTTAGAGCAAACTAGTATGATCCTTCCTATAGTCTTCCTATAGTCTCAGCGTAGCCAGGGTGGTAGTCTCCTGGTGAATTCTAACTGTCCCACGTTGGGTGCAGTGGGTATAAAGAGGATCTGTGCCCAATCTAGAAAACATAGAAGTCTTAGTAGATGAATAAGTCGGAAGTTATTCAATCAAGGTGATTTCTGTAACTGCCACACCTTCTAGCAGTGTTTACATAGAAGAGAGATCTCATTAGAATGAACCTTGGCTTAAGTAGATTAAGCTGTGAGTGGGCAAAACACCAAAGCTCCCAGATTATCTAAACCTGTCCTTCAACAAAAATCTATGTATGCATCTTTATGTAGGCTCTGAAGCTACATGCATTATTTTTATTTTTGAACATCTCAAAGGGCTATACCCAGACTGCTACATTTGGGGGTCCTAATACTTGGAGGGTAGTATTTTATTTTAGGCCATGAAAAATTTCCCATACCTATTTGATAAATCATATTCCTTCATCCATCCATCCTCCAACTCACTTAAAAGTTATGTAAATGACCCAGAGGAACAAAAACAATTTACAATGATAACATTGTTAAGTGAATTAGATAACAATGACTACAGCTTCCCAATTATACTTTGAGACAGATAAAAATTTATACTTTATTGATAGCAGAAGCAGAAAGCCCTAATCATTACACGCCAGCAGAGTCTGGTCTCTGTAGGGTAATGACCCATCTCTATATTCATAACAACAATCTCATTCATCATAATTCACATGAGAAAAAAAAAGAACTCTAGTCAACCTAATGGAGGAAACGTGTGAAAAGTGATTGGCTGGGTAAAACTCTGTATGCAGCTGGAGGGTCCTAATTGATTATATTGTGCTGCTACTAAGCCTTCTGCCTAGTACAACAGATCTTTATCTAACTGCATTTCAATTGATTTTCACTGATAGTCTTCTTTCTTATGTCTAAGGCTTAAAGTACTAAACTAATAAAAGGATAAAAGACTGTAATACAGATTTCAAAATATAATGTCCAAGCAGGACTTCAATGCAATAATATAGTAGACTGGATATATACAGGTAGCAGAAAATACACAAGAGGCTCAACTTGAGAATTTAGGAGGTTTATTTATTTTCAAAACATTTAGGAGTTGAACCTGTAGTTGAGAGAACAAAAGCAAAATACTATCCCAAATAGATGCAGACTTTAATTTCATTTTATTCTAGTATGTACAAATATAGGGCAAATTATTACCTATTAAGTAACTGTTATACTGTTACTACATAAGATATATCCATTCTATAAGTTTGGTATAAAATCATAATACTCTGATTTTGATTTTCTCATCAAATAGTGATAAGTTAGGAAACATGTTAGATAAAATGACTACATGTTTATCTGCCAGATAGAAAAGATCCTCTAGATGAACTACAACATACACTAAAAAGCTCAAAATAGCAATGCTAAACAGACTACAGAATGAGGGTATAAATCACCATCCTTGAGAATGTAACAGCTTAACTGACATTCAATAAGCTAGGCCTATAAAATTGTATGATCTGATGTTCTGACACAGGAATAAACCCATGAAACCATCACCACAATCAAGATAATGACTATATCCATTGTGGCCAAAGATTTCCTTATGTCTCTGCAATTCACCTCTCCCCCTTGCCTTACATCTGTATCTAGTAAACCATTCACTGACTTTCCGTGACAACAGACTGAGTTGCATGTTCTAGAGTTTTATATGCAGAAGGCCATAAAATACATCATTTGTTTAATCTAGTTTCTTTTCCTAATTGATTTCAAAACAGCCCATGAAATTGCATTTCTCCAAAGTTCATGACTTTTTACTGGTAAGTAATATTCCATTTCTTCTGTTTTATCTACTTGCTAATTGACTACTCAGCTTTCGTGCCCCCCGCCCTGTTTTTTGGCTATTACAATTGTAGCTGAGATTATATTCTGGTTGGAGTCTTTGTATAGATTCATGCTTTCATCTTATTGAAGTGGAATAATGAGTTCTTTCAGTAAATATGTTTAATATATTATAAAATTGCCCAATTGAGGGTATGGCTCAGTGTTCTTTCCTTACATGTGTGTGGAGGGAGTTAGGGAGTTAGGGAGAGGAAAGAGAGGAGAGAGAGGAGAGAAGAGAGAGGGAGAGAGAAAGAGAAGATGGGAAGGAGAGAGGGAGAGCATGAGTGAGTGAGATAAACTACCAAATTGATTTCAACAGCATCTATACAATTTTGCATTTTCAAAATAACATGTGAGAGCTCTAGTGGCTCTGTTCTTATCAAACTTAATATTTTTAAAGCTTATTTATTTATTCATTCATTCGTTCAACTATTTGTTTATTTATTGGTGCTAGGGATAGAACCCAAGGTCTCATACATGAAGAGCATGCAGTCTACAACTGAATATATCCCTGGTTTATGATTAGCATTTTTAATGTCATAAATCTAATTAGTATGTAGTGGCATCTCATTTGGTTTTAATTTGCAATTCCCGATGACTAATGTTGTTAAATGTCTCAGCATTTGCTTATTTGCTATCTGCATGTCTTCTTCAGTGAAATTTGTTTAAGTCATTTTCCCATTTTAAAATTTGCTTTATTATTGATGTTTCAATTTTCATATATTTATAAATCCTAGACATGAAATATTTATTATATATAAAACATTTTCTTCCAATGTGTGATTTTTGTTAGCATTTTCTGCCAGTCTGTGACATTCCATTAACAGTTTCATAGGAGTCAGATGTTCTTGATTTTGATGAAGTCTAATTTAAATTTTTTCTTTTTATGAACCACATTTTTTGTTGTCAAGCTAAGAAAATTAAACATAGCTCAGGGGTAGAGCCTTTGCTTTGCATGTGTGAGGCCCTGGGTCCAATATCTGGCAACACAGGAAAATAAATTAGCTTCCTTTGATTTTTCTCTATTGCTTTTCTATTTTTATTTGACATTCACCTCAATCTCTATTCTTTTTACTAAAATGTAAACCAAGATCATTAGGAAATTTAATATTTTCTAAATTTCAGGGCTATAAATTTCCCTCTATCTACTGCTTTAGTGCAGCCCACAAACTTTGACAGTCTTATCTGCATTCAGTTCAATAAAATTTCAATTTTTCTTTTTTTTCTTTGCTCCATTAGTTAATTACAAGTATTAATTTCCAAACATTTGGAAACCTTTGGCCAATGACCTTATAGTTATTGTTTTCCAATTTAATTGTAGTGTAGGTCATGGAATATACTTAGTATGATATAAATCACTCAAATTTATTGAGGCTTGCATTATAACTGACACTATGAATTAATAGTATATATGTTATGTCCCTAGGGGTATGAGGGGTGGGGAGGGTGATTATACTTCTGTGTAGCTGTTTGATTGGTTTGGGGGTCACACTGATGGTGCCTGTTGGCTGCATAGAGTCGCTTTGGGAACCATGTAGTACCTGGTCCCCCAGACCTTCCCCCAACCAAAGCAAGCAACTCCAGTCCCCATGACCCATTCGTTTTTAACATGATTTCTGATCAGTGGTTTTCAACTACTGTTATGCAAATCCATGTAAAAAGCAAGAAAATAAGTGATTCAGATGAAGTCAGTTATGAGTGTTATTCGATGCTCTCAGATGAAGTCAGTTATGAACATTATTTAACTCTCCCATCTGTTTTGAAGATCTGCTGTTAACTATAAAAACATTCAACATGTCTCCTCTATGAATCAACACTTTTAACATAAGAAATCTCTGAAGCCCACTTTTTTGTTGATATAACGTAGGTCTTTTTTTTTTTTTTGCTTTTTAGGGTCACACCCGGCAATGCTCAGGGGGGACCATATAGGATGCCGGGATCGAATCCAGGTTGGCTGCATGCAAGGCAAATGCCCTACCCACTGGACTATCGCTCTGGTCCTGCATAGGTCTTTTTTTTTTTCTTTGGGTCACACCCAGCGATGCTCAGGGATTACTCCTGGCTCTGCACTCAGGAATTACTCCTGGCGGTGCTTGGGGGACCATATGGGATGCCGGGATCAAACCCGGGCGGCATGCAGGCAAACGCCCTACTGCTGGGCTATTACTCCGGCCCCCAGGTCTTTCTTTTGAGTAGTTTTTCACATTATTTCAATCCCTTTACTTTTATCCTATTTGTGTCTAAGTTTTTGTAGGCTGCATATATTTAAATATTCCATTTTTAAGACCAATATAACAATTTCATTTTCTGTTTTGGGATCAGACCCAGCAGTGCCCAATGCTCAGAGGTAACTCGTGGAGGTGGTCAGTGATGCTGAGGCATCAAACTGGAATCCAAAGTAACAGGCAAGCACTTTAACCACTGTACTAGCTCAAAGTTCAGTCTTTTAACTTTGTCAACTTACATTTAACATAATTTTTCTATGATCAGGTTTAAATCTATGGTTTTACTATATGTTATGTATTTCTCCATGCACCATTTATACACATTTTGTCTCTCCTGATTTCTTTTGGATTAACTGAATATTTTGAATATTCTGTGATAACACATTTGTTGGTTTATTTAGCTATATGATTTTGTTCTAGTGATTCTTTAGAGTTCATGGCATATTTTTAACTTACCTAAGTCTATCTTAAGGGGATATTATACCACTTTATGTATGCATATACAGCCTTTTTGGAAAACAATATGGACATTCCTCCAAAGAATAGAAATTGAGCTCCTGTTCGACCCAGCCATACCACTCCTGGGGATATACCCTGGGAAGCCAAAAACACACAACAGAAACACCATCTGCACTTTAATTTTCATAGCAGCACTATTCACAATGGTCAGAATCTGGAAATAACCAGAGCGCCCGAGAACTGATAACTGGATAAAGAAATTTTGGTACATCTACACAATGGAATACTATGCAGCTGTTAGGAAAAATGAAGTTATGAAATTTGCATATAAATGGATGAACATGGAAAAACCATGTTGAGTGAAATTAGAGGAAAAAAGACAAATATAGGATGACTGCATTTATTTGCATATATATGTGTATGCATGTATGTATGAAACCAATATCCAAGGTCAGGCAAAACATGGATCAGGTGGTCTTGTCAAAGGTGGAAACTACCACAAACGTGTGGGAGTCAATGGTTAGGTAAGATGGTGAAGGGGAGTGTGCTAATAATTGCTGAGCGTGATACTACCAGCCTAGAACTGAGCATTGAAATCAGGCAAAAAGATACACATGATAACTCTAAATGTATGTATTGTAATCCAGAGTGTGTAAGAGAAGAGGAAGAGAGAGAGAAAGAGAAACAGGGAGAGAGAGAAGGAAAGAGAGAGAAGGGGGGGAGGGGAGAATAAAGAATGCCATAGAGGCAGGCTAGGAAGGGGAGGGAATTGGGGACATGGTGGTGGGAAATGGGCACTGGTGGAGGGATGGGTGCTGGAACACTGTAAGACTGAAGCCCAAACATGAACTTCTTTGTAATTGTGTATCTCACAGTGGTACAATAAAAATTAAAAAATGTAATACTTATCGCTATCAGCTTCTACCAGATTCTGATGTGCCTTAGGCTCTGATTTTTTTTTCCTTTTCAGTTACTCTTTATTATTCAAAGGTTTAAATGTATTCAAAACTAGGCAGGGTAACATAGTAAACCACTCTATAACAAGGAGTTTCAACAAGTTATCTGCTCATTATACTCTGTTTGATCTGTTTTCATAGGCCCTGCTTTTTAAGCTTTATGGAATAGGCAAAAAAAAAAAAAGCACTATAAGCTCTAGGAGAAATTTGGCCCCATCACGGAGGCAAACACAGTCAAGAGTATTTTTCCTACTGCATATAAAACATGAGATCTTCCAACCTAGTTGATAGGAACAAAACATGTCCCAGACTTGCGTGGGTGCCAGTGTATGTTCCTTTCATCTTTCCCCAAGTTTATTTCCTGGAACTTCAGTAGCTTCTCACATGCCAGTGCTCAACTGAAATTGCAGTACTTCCCTAAGCAGCCCTAGGACTCTATCTATGCAGTTCTGTCCTATCCAGTGCTGTGTCCTGTGAACACTGGACACCTTGGCCTCCCAAACTTTCAGCTGCATCTTTGCTACAGGAAAGAATATTATTTGCTATCTATTACCTAGTCACCTTGTGTACTGAAATGGTCACAATCATTGCGGGACTCAGACTTTCTATCTCAGCTCTTTCATTATCCTTAACTGCAGGATATTCAATACCTCGAAAACCACTGCAACGTGTAAATGTCGAAGTCTGTCTCAGGTGGAAGGTTAAGTGTGGTGCATACATTCACTGAAGGCCAGGTAAAATTTTATATATTAAGTCTCCATTCCATACTAGATAATATCAATTATTTCACTTTTATGGAAATCCACTTACCGAAAAGGAAGGAAGGAAATCTATTTTAAGTGAGATTCACAAAAATAGGTTTCTAAAGGTCACTGAGGTATCCCTAAAGATCCAATTCTTAGCTCAGTGTGAATTTTATGTGTAAAATTCCAAAGCAAATTACCATATTTTTCTATGCAAAGAACCAGACAAGTAAGGCGTTTCAACTTCATTTAAGATCACATAAAACTGAAGCTTAATTTTACTTTTTTTTCTTTTTTGGGTCACACTCGCAATGCACAGGGATTACTTCTGGCTCTGCATTCAGGAATTACTCCTGGTGGTGCTTGAGGAACCATATGGGATGCCTGGGATCACCCCAGGTTGGTAGTGCAAGGCAAACTCACTACCAGTTGTTATTGCTCCGCCCCAGTTTTCCTCTTTTGTTTTACATGAAATACCTTGAAAGTCATTTAAAGCTAGGCTTATTCATAATTTACAATAAAAATAATTTATGATTGCATTATCAAAACACTGGAATGAAATACTGCTACTATTTTGAAATAGATTTCTTGATGATAAGGTCTTAAAACTAGTATTAAATACGTTCCAGGATATTAACCCCTTATCAGATGAGTATTGGGTGAATATTCTTTCCCATTCTGTGGACTGCTTTTGTATCTTAGTCACTGTTTCTTTTTGAGGTGCAGAAGCTTTTTAGTTTCATGTAGTCCCATATATTTATCTTTTCTTCTAGTTGCTTTGTTAGAGATGTTTCATCTTTGAAGATGCCTTTAGCTTCAATGTCATGGAGGGTTTTTCCTATATTTTCTTCAATGTACTTTATGGATTCAAGTCTGATATTGAGATCTTTAATCCACTTTGATCTGATTTTTGTGAGGCTAGGTAAGACAGAAAATGGAACAGTGTGCTAACAATTGTGAGGGTACTAATGCCAACCTAGAACTGAGCATTAAATAGAGGCAAAAGGATACACATGACAACCCTTTAATGTATGTTCTGTAATCCATAGTCTGGAGAGGAAGGAAAAGAGAAAGATAGAGAAATGGAAAGAAATAAAGAACCTGCCATGGAGGAGGGCTGGGGGAGGGGGAGGGAACCGGGGACGTTTGGTGGTGGGAGATGGGCACTGGTGGCGGGACGGGTGCTGGAACACTGTATGACCAAAACCCAAATATGAACTTTTTTTAATTGTATATCTTTGTAATTGTAAAAATTAAAAAATTAAAAAAAAAATGAAAAAAATGAAAAAAAAAATAAATACGTTCCAATATTTAATCAAGTGTTAACTGAAAATAACTAAATTCCTGCCTACTCTTCCTTCCTCAAAACAGATGACTTAGTGTTCCTCAAAGTGGGTGATGCTCCCCACAGGGGCACAGGAACAAAGGATGAGGGGTAGACGTGTGTGGGGGTTGAGGGGGGGAAGGGGATTGTGAACATAAGAGTGTCCAGTTTGGGTACCTCGAAATTTTTGATGGTTAAGTTAGGAGGAGGCCTCTGTGTAATCTTTCCAGGGGTGGGAGAATATTTATCAGATTTCTATCTTAAGAAGTAAGACTTTCTGTTTATGATTACCAGGAGACTAGACAAAATGACTAGAAAACCAGTTTACGTTACTTTAGATCTTACAGCAGCCCGTATTAGTCTAAGATATTAGCAATGTGAACACAAGCCACTCCAAAACCATACTGTACTTTTTTTAGAATATAGGTTTGTTGCGGCTATATTTACAGTGCCTATAAGCCCACAGAAGTAGTTAATGAACCAAGACTGACCTTGATCACTGACTCGGACCCGCGGCACAGGGCAGTACCTGCTCCTTCTCCCACATTTGCCAACCTCTGCTACAACAGTAATCAATTTGCTGTCTTGATCTCTCAAGCATATCATACAGTTTTGGATCCATCATTAAGCCTCAAACTAGTGGTCTAATTAAATTATTGAGAAATGACATGCTGGAATTCTAGACTTTGGCAGGAGGGAAAAAAATGGAGATAAATATTTAAATAAGGTGAGAAAATCAGGATGTACTCTTCATGCACTCATTAATGGTTCAAAGACTCTGGTCAAATGAATTCATTTTTTTGGGGGGGAGACTTATGGGGAAGGTACAAAACACTTTGCCGCCTGAGAATTAAAGTGAAAAACACAATGTAGATAAGGGTCAAGAGAAATGAAAAGAGGTCTACACGACTACAGAGTTGGAATCATTAAGATTTGTCCAAAGGGTAGAAGTTACTGAGAACATGGAGGGGCAGAAAAGATCATAGGGTACGGAGAACTAAAAGAAAAAGGTAAGTAGGGAGTCAAGTGTGATCCAGCTAGTGAAATAAGCTAATGCTAAATTTTGAAAGAGCATAAATTTCAGTGTTTTTAAAGAATGATAGCTAAAACCCAACAGGAAAAACCAAATGATTTCTAGAAACAAGAGACAGCCCGGTGCTGTATTATACTAGAGAGGAAATATAATTATTTTAATTACAGAAGATATTTAAAAATAGGGTTTTAGTCGCAAGACATACTCCCATATAGCACGGAGTAAAATGGTGAAAACAGACATGGTGGACAGAGACAAGGTTAGAAAGAAAAGGAAAACCAGAATAAAGAGCAAAGGCACTGGAAACCAGAAGTAAAAACGTAGCAGTTCCCCTGAACAGAAAGCCTGTGTAAATGCTACATGACTAAGTACTCCACTTAGAATAACTTGTGACAATAACCTGCTGTATAAAATTAAGCCCATACAGTGATCTCACTGGGTTTACCTTAAATCAGTATGACTAGATAACAGCTATCAGGAAAAACATATGCCAAGAAGAAATTCCAGACTTTTGCTGGATGATAAACTGCAAGTTATTTGTTTTGCAAAGAAGAAAAGGAATTGGGCAAGGGCATGTCCTCAAGTAGCAATTATTTTTTTGAAAAGTTCTCTTGGCTCACTGAGGAGCTGAATTAGCAAGGAACCCACTTCAGCTACAATCAAGACCATCACAAGAATGAGCCACAGACCATGGTACAGAGCAGGTTTGGGAGGTTAATGAACCCTCCCTTTACTCTCAGCTCTAACACACAGTAACCATTTGGTCCTTACTTAATAATCTCTAAGCCTTAGTTTGTTCATTTACAAAATGTCTACTTCATGTCTGAGTTCTTGAAAGGATGAACTGTGCCAAAGTGAAGAGTTCTCTATCAATATAATTTATAAATCACATACATGCCCCTAGAAAGCATGAGATTACAGAAGTAGTTGTGGCCAAGCTACGTCACCATGGGCAATGAGGGCAGATCATTTCCTGCAGAGCATTTCCTGTGTTCTTGGGAAGTTTATTCTAATTTCTTCATCTATCATATACAGATAATAATTATTAAGTATTAGAAGTCTGAATCAGACTTAGTATGAAAGCCATAATGAGCATAATTTAATATGTCTTTGATAAATTCTGAGATACTTCAAAACCTAGCACACTTTCAGAATCTCCACACATGGGATTCAAGACAATTTTGTCTTAATGCATTTTTATAAATTTTCCAATATTTTCTCCACAAATAAAGCCATGTCTTTATCACTGACTACAGTGCCTAACAATATGGTAGTTTCAATGCAATCTTGAACTTACTTGAATTTTGTTGCAACACCTGGATAAAGGGATTATCACCTGTTCTTCACCTGTACTCAACAGTACTCCTTCCTAGTCACCTCTGGAATGAAAACTTTAAACTAAATGATTATGTTTATAATATGCTGTACTGAAGTTATTCCTCAAATCTAAAACATCTTGGTCAAAAAGTCAAAAAATAAAATAAAATAGTAAATGATTCCAGGTCCTCACAGGTGAGAAGTGTTCCACACTAAAAGCCGGTGTGAAGTAACGCCTTCATCAGATTCATCACGTGCATTTGAGCGCTTTCCCCCATAATTGAACATCTACTCTGCTCACAGAGGTTATAAATACATTGTGGATACCCACTGTTACACGGCACAAAAGGCAATTCCACCAAAACTTGGGTGAATGAATGTGAGCAAAGTGCTGTCCTTATCTTCCACAAAGACTAAAAATTACAGAATTATGTATAAAACGGGGTCAAGATCTATACAGCATGTTTTTTTGGGGTGGGGGCACTCCAGGTGGAATCTGGGGATTGAGCCCAGCACTGCTCGGGAGACCATGCAGGGTGCAGGAGATGGGAACCAGGACCACGCCCGTCAGCTTCATCTTTCCTATTTTTTTTTTTTTTTTTTTTTTTTTGGGTCACACCGGAAATGCTCAGGGGTTTCTCCTGGCTCTGCACTCAGGAATTACTCCTGGCGGTGCTCGGGGACCATATGGGATGCCGGAATCGAACCCAGGCGGCATGAGCCGCGCGTGCAAGGCAAAGTACCCGCTGGGCTATCGCCCGGCCCCATCTTTCCTATTTTTAAAGGGGGAAAAGTATCCAAACACCAATGTTGGTCCTTCTGAGTGCTTCAAATAATAAGACAGGGACATTAAGAATGTAAATTCTAGGGGCCGGAGAGATAGCCCAGCGAGTAGGGCGTTTGCATTGCACGTGGCTGGCCCATGCCGGCCCGAGTTCGAACCCCGCATCCGATATGGTCCCCAGAGCACCGCCAGGAGTAATTCCTGAGCGCAGAGCCAGGAGAAACCCCTGAGCATTGCTGGGTGTGACCCAAAAGAAAAAAAAAAAAGAATGTAAATTCTAACCTCTTTTCTCACATATTCCATATGAAGGGTTCCCCAGAAAGCACCAAAGGGCACCCTGACACAGAATGGGTTTCAGAAAGAAAAACATATTCCTGAACTGGCTTACTTATTATTTTTTGTTTGCAACAACAAAAAGCTGAAAACTGCAAAAAGCTATCAGAGAAGTCTGCTGAAATAAATGCAGAGTCCAAAAAATCAGTGAACCATACAAAGGAGGTTTGTTACTGGGATCATCTTAGTCTTGCTGCTGTCCAACAGTCTGCCGCATGGAAGGAAACCGCGAGACATCCTGTCAGGGTATCTCCAAATAAATGGCGTGAGGCTCCCCTTTCTCTGTAGTCAAATGAGAAAATGGCCTTTCTGTGGACGCAAATGTGCATGCAACATGTATTTGTTGAGAACAGAAAGGAGCCAGTTGTCACAAGCTCAGCTACCACCTCACTGCTGCTGCCCTAAGTGGCGTTTCTCCCTACTCCAGCCCACAGAGAAGCTGCAGCGTCTTGCAGGGGGCTTCTGCTCCTGTGAACCCCCTGGCCCAGGAAGCACAGAGGCTGTGAACACAGCGCGTCCCTGTCTGCATTCTTACCTTGGAGCACCTCCAGGAAGAGAGCTTCAATTTTGACTTAAGGAATTAAAAAAAAAAAAACCAAGAGAATGGTGCAAGATACACACTGCTCATTTCGAATAGAAAAACACCCACTTCAGATCAAACTATATTCCACCAATGAATATCTACAATCAGACACTAAATGTAAATGTAAATCAGCTCTACATTTATCTGGCTATTAAACACAAATTTAGGATTTCTTAGTAGGAGGAATCCAATTTAGTGATGGCATTAAATGTGTGCTTCCCCCTGCTCTGGGAGAGGGCTGTAATTGAATTCTGTTCATCACAGATCACGGCTGCTCATCCTGGAAAGGCCAGAGAAGCCAGTACTGATAGTTTTCCAGAACACGCTACTAGTTAAATATCAGCTGAGGAGAATGAGTTCAACCAACCAGACAGCAACTCAGGCACCATGAAACTGGATTTGCGGAGGCTGATGTGTGTCGGGGGAGAAGCGGGGATGACCACCCTCAACCAGCAACTGCCCTTGGCCCCAGCTGACATCACCTTTCCAGACAGCTTGTTCAACCATTACTGGGCTGTTTAAAGACGCCGTCTGTGTCTTCCCTCTGAAATGTGTACACCAAAGTGCAAAATGAAAGAAAAACAGACGTGATCCCATGACTGATCAATACTGCTGAAACCTGCAGGCACACTGTAGCCCCCGTCTCTGTCTTTCAAAGAAAACACTGCACACGGTGATAATGAAATGAGGACAACTGCTCTAAATTAAACACAACTTGGAAACCTTTTTTAAAACCCACCCCAGGCTTTCAAAAATTCCACATGCATCAAATTCCTCTTTTGAAACAGTTGATAAGAAATGTTTAACACTTAAAAATATATACATATATATGTTTCCGGTGATCACACATCTCTAATAAAATATGAATTTCCTTGGCAACCAAACCAAAATGTTTCACATGGCTCTTAGATTACAACTCTTGCTGCCGAAATACAGTATACCAAAAATGAAAAAACTTTTCCATTTTAATGTGGTTATAAGCTTCCTGCTAGACAGCAACCTAATTGAGACTTTTGATGTTAGCTTTTTTTAAGACATGCTATCCTTCATCATCTGTAGAGGATTTTAACTATAGATTTCCAGCAGTCATCCCAAAGTTGACAGAGAGAAGGGGTAGGGGGTGGGGTGGGAGGAAGAAGGTCACTTTATCAAAGTCACTGGAAATACAAGGTATTAATTATGTTAAATGAAGAAATATGGGCATTTGGTTACTTTTGTGGGTCAAAAATATCTTAATCTGTCGCTCCCAGCCAGCTGCCTCTCCCTACATGCCTCGGCATTTCTATCAGTTGCAGGAACACATCAAAGTTCCAGAGTGAGGGAAAGCGGCCACCAATGGGGGCCTTTCCCCACCCACCTCCCAAGGTCACAGTCTTAACCAGAGAGACCTCAGCGTTATCCGCTGCAATCAGGAAGGAGGCCATGACCTTCCTTAGATTTTGGAAGCCGAGATGTTAGGAAAATTGGTAAACCCCGAGCCCAAGGCAAAAAGAAAAAAAAAAGCCAAGTGAATGGAAAGTATAACTTTTGTGATATTTAGGAAAGAAAACAAATGGTGCACTCAATTGCTCCCAAAGCAGAGTTGGCGCACACAGATGCAGCTGACTTCTCAGCTTTGCTGAGGCGGCCAAGCACACGTCCAAAAGCAGAGTTTGCAGCAGGGGGAAGCAGAGCTGCGGGCTTAAGACGCCGACACGTTTTTATTTAAAAAAAAAAATAATGCTTGGAAACGCTGGTTATTAACAGTCAAGGGAGCCTTTAGCAACTGTGGAAATGCAAAGTATTTCCTATAGGACTTGGTCGGGACTTCTACAGAGTCATCTAGTAGCAACAGTTGAAAAACCCACTCAGACTATTTTATGGAGTTTTCCTGATCAGGGAGTCAGATAATATGTTAAGAAGCCAGGTCACTGTGACGAACAAGAATCTGCGAAAACAAAACCAAACCAAGAAACCACCACCACCTAGCTTCGGAGCATGAAAGGAACTTTTTAGTGAACGAAGCTTCCGGACACTCAATTTCTATTTTTTGATCTACTTGCCTCTAAAGACTTGGTTGGGACGAATATATTTATAGATGGCTCTATTTTCAATAGACATGTTTCTTTCAGACAGATAAGTGGCACATGCTGTCTACTTCTCAAAGGCAAAAAATTCTCAGAGGATCTGATTTAATCCTAGAACTAATGCAACAAAAGGGAAAGCCTTTGCATGCTCAATGCAAGCAAACAAAACTATCTGTTCTTGGAGAGAATTTTGAATTTTCCTGGTAGGTTTTCCAAAAAACATAGGAGTGAATCAGAAAAGGGCACAGATAAATCCTGCTTGTTTTAAACCTCACCTTATATTTCAGGTAGAGAGAGGGACATCTGTTATTTAAAGATAAACAATAAAAATAGTAAAACGTAAGACTCCAGTGAAAAGACAAAGGATCTTCCGTTCTCTTCTCTGAGGCACCAGGAGGAAGCTGAGAGACTCTCACCGTGTCTTTTCTCTAATTTTAACTCAATAAAAGTGCACACATCTCGGGTTTTGCTACTGGCTCTACGTCAGGAAGAAAAGGATTCTGAAGTCCTCTCACCTGCAAACATCTCACATGCTCCCTCCTGCCCCCCGATATCTCACATACTGCTTCTTGGAATGAAAATAAGTGATAAGAACTTTTGAAGTTAATTGTTGATATATGTAACAGTGCCCACCACAAGGAATTAAAAAATTAATTTCTAGTGAAGAAAACCTCTGACACTGGGAATACTTTCTCTGATATGAAACAAGGGTGAGGGACATTCAATTTTGAAAATAAGCAGAAGTAAACATATTGATTTTCTGTTCCTATGTGTAATTCTTATTGAGTAAGCTGAGGGGAAAAATCCTAGCTAAGACAGTGAAGACTATAACTCTATTCCTAGGCTTTAAAGATGAAAATTTATGATTATAGATGGATTTATAAGTTTTGGCTTTAAATGATAAAAATTATGGTTACATGTAGTTTGATTTGTTAATGCTAAATTGTGTGAAAAATACTAAAGCTGATATAGAAATAATTATATATATATATATATATATATATATATATATATATATATATACAAGAAGATAAATACATTTCTAACAACACAAATAAACTTCACATCAAAATTCTGAGCTTTCAGTACTTTGGGGATTGGCTAATACATATTTTCTAGCATTTAAAAAATATATCAAACTTTATTTTAAACAAATGTGGCCTGCCTGGACTGACTTTTCTCTGAGGTCTAAACAGGAGTCTTTCACTGGTGCTTCCTTACTGCCTCCTGGGCCCGTCCTCACTGTTTAGCAGAATCAGTCAACCCGCTCTTCCTGTGGCTTCGGTTTCATTGTTAAGACATGAGTGTTGAAATTATTCAGAAGTCTGCATGAAACAGCTTGATATCTGATACAATAGTAAAGCAACGTGAGTAATCTCAGTTCAAGAATCACCACTAAAATTCTCAGATTTTACAGCTGCTTACATTCAGTAACATGCATTTAAAAAAGCAAAGGTACCAGTTCTATAACCTTAGCTTGATTTTGAAAGGACTCAGGGATTTAGTATAACTATATGAAAGGGGCTAATACTGCATCAAAACAAATACCTACCCTTTATTAAAGTCCTGAATATAGTCTAGCACTTCTAAAAAAAAGTGACTAGAATACTTGAAACACTAGATATTAAGGCACAAGAGATTTGACGAAGTGATCTGAAAGAATAAGATATCATCTCCTAAAAGCTTTAAGGTCAAGAAAATAAATCCTCCATCAACATAGGAATAAAACCCAAATACAAACAAAATATCAAATAAAACTTCAGGTGATCAAAATTGATTGGCACGTCACAATATTAAATGCTAATGGGGCATCACAGTCTTGTTTGTATGTTTAACAGTTTTCATTTAAATAAAAGAGATCATGTAGGAAGGAGAAGCAAAGAAAAAACTAAAGTCGAGCATGCTAAAGATAGAGATACAAGAAATATCAAATCAGCCAGAAATAATACAATAGCAGTTTCCAATGCTGGATCAGGAAATAAGGTAGTTAAGAGAAAAGTTGCAATCTAAAGAGAAAACACTTTTTAGGAAATGGCAAAATTAAAACAGAAGTAGATATGTAAAATAGATGAATGAAGACAAGGTCTTCCTGCACCAAGGGAGTTGTTTAGGAGAAACAGTGTCCGTTTGTGGCCAGCGATAATACTTTCCATTCAATAGAGTTTGCAGCTTGCTGATTCATATGATTGCAGGCTGGCGCCCTGCTGGCGAGCCTCTCCACTGAAATTAAATCCACTCTCTTCAGTTATAAATTATAATGCTCTATAAACAACACTCCCATTGGGAATGGGGTGGGGAGAGAAAGAGAGGAAGAGAAGGAGAGGGAAGAGTGGAAAAGAGAGGAAGGGAGGGAGGGGGTAAAGAGCCAGAGAGCGGCACCACAGTCCACTCACAGTTCAATGCTCTGCTCTTCTGCAACTAACAAGAAGAGTAAGTCTCCCGCAGATAGTTCTCAGCTGTAATTCCTGCGCTGTCTGATGGAGAGCCCAGAAAGGAAAGCAGATCGCAAAGTGAGTCTATGAGGAAAGCACTTAGAAATCAATGCATATGCAAAAAAAGAAGAAAGAAAATAGATTTTAGACCTAGCTCTTTTTTCAAACATATTATTGAAAATATCTTTGGAGTCCCCAAGGAGAAACAAAATGAAATAAAATTCCTGTTTGGCTTTTTATTTATTATTTTTAGATAAATTAGATTTGCACAAAGAGCATCTTTTGATATCCAAATCAATCAGAGATATTCTCCCAAGATGCTTACAAGAGAAAGCAAAGGAAACATAGGAAAGCAAAGATAAAAATAATCTTGCCCAAATGGCCACAGACCAGGACTGCACAGCAAAAAAGAAATTTAGCTGGTCACAGCATCCAGCAACAAACCACATGTTTTGTTTCTTTTTTATGATTATCTATTTCAGAATCCAATGTTAAATTTATGGGAAAGTGATACTTCATTGTTGAATGCTGAAGGTGTGAGTGTGTTACTTAAAAAGGTGATTTCAAAAAAGATATATATATTTCATCACAGGACTGTTTAACATTTAATAATTTCCGGTCTTAACACAGTTTAATATTCTAGGTTTCTTTTACGCATCTGAATCTTCTTTTAATGAATGATTCATGTGCAAAGTACAGCTGAAACAATTATGGTCATAATCCAATTTGTAGTCCAAAGACTCAAGCCACGTATTATTCTTTAAATACACAATACTATGTTTCTCTACAGTAGTGGTGGGGGAACGGGCACAAAAATCTTTGAAATTTCTTACCAAATAATGAACCTGGACCATAAATCTGAGAGAGTGTAAGAGGTCAGAAAAGAGGCAGAGAGAGAAGACAGTCAAAATTCTTACGTGACTTCAGAGAGTCAAAACCTGCCAAACCCCAGGTGAGGAAGTCAGGGGAAACAGAATCTTCCACAAACTAGGACTTCTAATTTTGGTGGACTATTTCTCAAACTGTCCTACCAAAGTAGGATGGTAAAGAAAACTCCAGCTTTCTACTGGAGTCACAGCAAAGAAAAAAAAAGGGAGGAGAGCAAAGGAGTTTGAGACCTGAAGTAATTTTACCAGGCTAAATTCCAAACTCTGACGGGGGTGGGTAGGGGGCTTTAAAATTGAAACGTTGACCCAAACCTTCACAAGAGAATTCGGTTTAGTAACAGCTCAGCTATGATCTCTCTCTCTCTCTCTCTCTCTCTCTCTCTCTCTCTCTCTCTCTCTCATGTCTGGTTGACTGTCTCTCTGCTTTTGGTTGTGGTACATACCAAGTAAATTATTTGCTGATAGGTGAATCTCAGCAAATGCTTTTCTTCCTTTGCCTTGTGAGCTTGTTGGGAAAAGTCATTTAAGTCACTTAAAACAATCCCATGAAAAGTAAAAACTCAATTCTGAAATAAGAGTATAACTTAGAGCTTAAAAATAAATTAAATAAAGGAAACATTAAAAGATAAATGGAGCAGGATGCTCTGTGGCTGAGGTAATCTGAGTGGGAAGGGAAGAGGAGGCTTACGTTAATAAATGATTAAAAGGCCTTAACGAGGGCCTATCAGGTTGACCAGGAAAGCATTCTTCGCCCCCGGCCCCCTGAGACCACCTTTTTACATTTGTTCTCAATGCTGATCAATATGGTTTTCATTTGCTGATTTCCATAATGCCACATGTGATCTGCCCGGCTGACACAATGAAGCGGGAAAGAGCTGAAGTCATTTGAGCATTCTCGCTTGCCTGACTGTCACCAGCTCACCAAATGCTTGTTATCTGAAAGCCAATATTTTTCTTTTGCTTATTGACAAATACCAGGGATGCTTGGCTCCAGACAGATGTAAAAACTCAGCTTTGGTGGCAAACTTAAACCACGATTCAAGTTCAATCTTACACTTTCTCTGTTGTTATTTTCCTTGGCCACTAGTCAGCGTGTATTTTAAGTTTGATTAAATAGCAAAGAAACAAACCCCCACAAGATTTAAGTATGATTCATGCATTTCTGAACACTAATGTTCACTTATATGGATAACACAATAAATCACCAAGAATAAGGCACAAAATTGTTCTGATGCCACCTGAGCCTCAGGAGCTATTGACTGTCCCACGGCAAGTGCTCCGTGTTTCAGATCAATTCTGCTGGCTCACTTCTATTTAACAAAATTCATGAGTTTACACATTTTTCACTCTTGGTGACAGTCTTTTATTCCATGCTCTAGGATGGAGAAATATTTTGATCAAGTGTAAGCTTTTATACATTTTTCCCCTACCGTATGAAGGTGTTTCTGTGAGTGGGCAGGGCAAAGCTGTCCATGATCCCTGAAAATCTCATTAAAAAACAAAATCTCTGTATTGTTTTGTCAATGACTTTTTCACACTAAAAAGGTAAATTTAAAACAATGCTGAGAGGAACACATTTCTGAAATTATTTCTGTTGTCATTTGCAAGCAAACCAACAACAATCCCCAAATCAACTTACATTCAGTCAAAAGAATACTTCAAATTTATGCTAAAAATTATAATCTATACAAAGATCCTTCCCAAATAATTTTATTCCTTTAGATAAAACTCATTAACAAATAAATATTCTGATCATTAACTAAAATTTTGTATTAGTTCTCAAGAATGTGAAAATCTGTGGTGGCTGTTTTATCCTGGAACTACAAATATGAAATCAGAGGTTTGAAAAAGAAAAAAATAAAAAGAGCTCCCTCAGATCTCCCAAAAGGTGACTGTGTCATGGCTGAGTCAGCGGCCAAAGTTTTATAAATATCTACAAGTCTTACAATTGCTTCAACTCTCAAATGACAAACTTTGCTTTATTACATGTTTTCTTTTCACCATCTCTCCCCCCACTTCCTTCCTTTAAAAATGTGGTCATTCAGGGGCGGGGATTGGGCTCAAGAGGTCAAGTACATGCCTGCAAGTATAAGGCCCTAAGGCCCTGGGTTTGATCCCTGGCATCCCATACCCCACATCCCCGCACACCCAACAGTGACCATAGCAGTTTCTGAGCTGTGCTGCTGGTGTGGCCCCCAATAAGAAAAAAAATGTAGAATTAAATATGATGTCCAACAATAGCTACGGCTGACACAAAACAAAGTAAAAAGTAAACAAAACAAAGGGTCAGCAATGTGGCAAATACCTAAAGGAAAGGTCCTTCAAGAGAACAAAGTAGAGGCCAGAGAGACAGTACAGAGGTTAAGTGCTTGCCTTCCACATGGCCAACCCGATTCAACCCCCAACACCCCAGATGGTCCCCGAGTCACCAGGAGTGAACTCTGAGAGCAGAGCCAGGTGTAAGCCCTAAGCACTGCCTGGTGTGGAGAGGGGAGAGAGGAAGAGGATGGGTGAGAGAGGGAGAGAAGGGATAGAAAGGGGAGGGAGGGAGAGGGGTAGAGGGGAAAGGGAGAGTGAGAGAATGAGAGAGTGAGAGAATGAGAGAGAGAGAGAGAGAGAGAGAGAGAGAGAGAGAGAGAGAGAGAGAGAGAGAGAAAAAGAACAAAGTAATCCCGGGAGATGAGTACCATGCTTGCTAATTCAGTCTTTGCTTCTCATCTCCGATAGCATGGATAGAGAATCTCCTCCATGTTCTTATTCGTGTGATGTCATTCTCATCAGTAAAAGAACACAGAAACCTTTTGGAACACGGATTACTTCATAGAAGTGATTGCTTGTTAATTCCTTTGTAAGGCAGAGTCAGTCAGAGTCTACAAACAGGAAGACAAGAGTTCATTATCACAGTGCTCCTAAAGAAACTGGTAAACGCCACTAAGTTCTGATATAAAAGTTAATAATCAGACCCTGACTGATAGCCTTTAAGACAGGTGTCCTTCCCACTGTAACCTCTTGTACCCTCTAGGCCCATGCAACACACATGTACATATTGAAAAATTATTATAGTAAGTTCAGTAAATGTCAACACATTTGTACTTCTTTTCTCCCTTTTCTGTGCTCTAAGCAACTTGCAGATTAACTAGTATATTAACTGGACTATTTCTCTCTATAACTAAGCAATTTTACCTTTGTATCATCTTTGCCCATTTCTTCACCACCCAATCCCTCTTGCTCTGCCATCATCTTAACAAGATTGCATTTTGTTTGTTTGTTTTGTTTTGTTTCCTTTGGGGGCCACAAAAGGCAGTATTCAGGGCTCACTCCTGGCTGTTTACTCTGGGATCACTCCTGACAGTGCTTGGGGGGAAGGAACTCTGGTCTGGCCAGCTACAAGGCAAATAATATGACAAATAGTAAAATTTATAAACAGATACAGAAAATCTAAAGGTGGAAAATGGAAGAGGAAGTAATGCAGAAACGTTTCTCAGGGGGCTTTGAATTTGGTAAAAGCAAAGGCTAAAGAACATGCAGTCTGTCTCAAAGTGCCAAGGTACTTTCTCTTATGAGTCTCAAATTAAATAAATAGGCAATGTCACATTACATTAAAGGGTTGGTGAGGGTCAGTTCTTAAAGTCATTTCTTTCCCCCTGACATGCATGATAAAGGCATCGTTATTGCAAGAAAGGAAATCTTGCTTTTATGTGAATCAGCCAGAAAGGCAGGCGTGATATTCTCCATAGCTGAAGCCAACTGGTGGCAGACTATGTAGGGAGACACAGTAACTAACATTTTGCTTAAACCATGATTACTGCTGAGAGACAGGTCAGATCAACACGCTCCTACATCATGACATTATGGTAACAATAGGGTAGTTGAAAAAAGGGGTGGAAAAGACTCAGAGATGATGGAATTGCAATCAGAACAGACTTCTAAAGTGAGGTATTAAGGGGAAGCCAGGAAAAGGCGACTTCTCTGTTTGCAGAAGCAGCAGGCAGAGAAAGTTCCATGTCCAAAAGTCCATGAAGAAAATGATCAAGGTTCTGTTGAGCTCTAGGGATCTGAGGAGGATGAGAAAAACTGTGAGTATGACTAGGAGGGAGAGGGAGAGAAAGCAGGGAAGACCACTATCTCTTGCAAAGTCCACGTAGCAAAAAGTATTTCCCTGCCAAAAAAGCCCCTCTGATTTATTTGCAGATCCTTCGTCAGGTGGGAAAATATCTTTCCCTGCTGTATAAAGCGAGGTGTACCACCGAGCTGAGAGCTTTTCTCCACAAGGAAAAGGGATTTGAAATCTGCACGACTGGGGTATTTGTGGTCTTTTTTTTAAAAAAAAAAACATAACATCTAGATTTTATCGTCATAATAGAATGAAAGATAAAGTTTAGAACTAAATCACTTAGCCTTTTATCTATTCTAGTTCAAAATGCCTGTGTCTTTTACTAGCCAACATTCTTTGGGGCTCACCACTCAAACCTCAGTATCAGAATCTTCATCATTTTAGCCTGTACCCAGAAAATCGCCTTAGCTGTGGCTACCAGAGCTACACGCCTTCTGGTCATAACACAGCTTCCACGGATATGCAAAGAGTGGTTGGGTTATGTCCCTTCGTGGGGATACTGCTTGCTGTACATATTACAGAAAGTTTGGCCGATTTTTAGGATGTTCACTCTGCTTGTAGAAGCTCAGAGAGCAAGACAACTGAGGTCTTTCTTCAGTATCTTGTATCTAGAACACTTTCAAGAATGCCAGAACAGCAATCGCCCAGTGAGGATGAGCTCTCAATCTCCATGCCTTCAGATGGAAAGTAAGGAAATACAACTCATGGGCTGATGGAGAACTTTGAAAGCAATGAGATGACCTTAACGGGTTCTTAACTTAAAGGTATAAATACGGGTAGTAGTGGCACTTGTAGTAGTGGTCAAATAAAAAGAAGGGGAGAAACAAGGAACCGGTAGCAGCAGGAGCGCCACCACTGGCAGCAGTGTGAAGTGCAGGTAAAATCGGGCTCCACAATAATCTTTGGTTCAAGGACCTTATCAGTAGAGATTTACTCCCCTTCAGTTGGGCTCCTAAGGAACTCTAAACTACAAATGAAGGCTTGACCAAGGGTAGAAAATTGCAGAATTTGAATAACTGAAGGATTTATAGTCCAGTGTAGCAAGTGAGAAATGAAATAATGAGGTAAGTACCTTATTAGTAATGTGCAGGTCAGGACCAGGTCAGAAAGGGCTAAAGGCTGGCAAGAGCTGTCACAAACCCCCAAAAAACAATCTCTGCTGGTGAAATGATAGTTAAAACATGGCCTCAGTTTCCTCGTCCTAAAATAGCAGCCACCAAATCGAATAGAAGGTATACATACGCAAAGCCTCAGTGTGATCACTTAGTATAAATGAATAAGGAGAGTTGAGAAATGGGTCTCAGAAAGGCGGATAAGGAGAAAACGAAACAAAATAAAAACACTATTTTCATCCACGGCAAACTTCTGACTGGTGGCAGAACCTCTATTTCTATTGCAGGTAGGACGCTATCACGGGCTTGTGTTTGTTCCTAGTGTTCAGGCCTCATGGGTGGTGGTGATTATTTTTAATGCACCCTACTTCAAGAAGCCATAAATAAGCTTACCTATTCAAATGATCACAATAAATGATGAGAAATAGCATTCTGACCCACAAGCAGCAAAGACCCAGAAGGCAACACTTAAAGCCTAAACTGCCAACACCAACTTGATCAGGTTTCATAAATCAGAGCAGCAATGGCCCCGAAGAGTGGGAATGAGAGGTCCAGTAATTGCAGCCTCCTGTCTGGGAGCATACTGTAAAAAGAGCCGCAGTAAGCACTCCTCCCGACCAATCAATAGACTCCTATTAACCCCCTGGCCAATTACAGGCTGATTGGCTAAGCAAACAAAGAATTATTGGCTGTTTAGTTGGGACTTGATTCAGGTCTCTCCCCTGTTTCTTACTCTGCTCCACCTCTGCTCCCGCCCCCTTTCCTGTTAGGAAAAAACATCTGCAAACACCTGATATTCATCTAAGTCTCTGCAGTTGTACAGTCTTGTTAAATTGTTACCACCTTTTCCACAAGCAGTTTTGGCAATTAACCTCATGGCCGGGGACTTCAAAGAAAACAACTGTTGAGTTTAACCTCTCTGAGCTACCTTAGATTCTTTTATGATTTTTCCTGAAACACTTTCATCCAGAGAGGGAAAAAAATGCAGACTGATAAAACGAATGTTTATCTTAATATCTGGCCAATTTATTAAGAAGACAAACACCTCCGACATTTGCCATAACGTGGCACACTCACTTCCCAAAGTCTCCACAGAGCGGGGTTTTATTTTAATTTACATTCCCAACACATGTGTGCTTCTCTGCTCTTCCACAAATCCGACATTTGCTGGAATCCAAGGATTTGATACATTTGACCCGCTCTTGCCCCCTATTCACAAATCTCTCATATGTTTCTCAAACTGTTTAAAAAGTTCAGAATGAAAAATGCATGTAAAATTAATGCTAAGAACCAAAGTTGCCATTAAAAATCTATTTTCATTTTATATTTTTACCCTGCTAGATATACTCTTTACTTTAAAAGCAAGGCTAATCCCCAACTCTCATGAGAATAAACTACAGTAATAAAGATCAAAATATATGACTGAACAAGCAATACAATTCTTCTTGAGTAATCTTGTGGCCTAAGTGTTTCAACGCAATTTATGCGATGGAACCAGCTTTTTACAGCTGTATATAATAATAAAAGTGGTCCCGATCAAGCCAGCTGAAGGCAGGTTTGTGAAGGTGTGTTAACTCCTTCGGGCCACAGAGTTCACATAGAATTTTAACAAAGTGATTAAATATTTAGTATGTCCTGAGAACCACTGCTTTTTCCACTCTCTCTGGTAAGGTCAGAGTTGTCAAAATGCCACCAATACTTTCGCCACTCTCGGTGAACTTCAAAACTCTAGAGAAGACTTAGAGTACTTGTGTATTTTATTTCTAGAAATGCCATGAAATTGAAATAAAGGATCTGCAGCAACGGCAACAGAGCTTTGCAGTTGATATTTACAGTTACCAGTTCCTTCATGTCATCAGTAATTTCCGCTAATGTAATAAATAACGGATCAGGAAAGATGAGACTTTGTGGTCCAATATAACATGGTTTGGTAATTTTGTTATGGACCTGGCTTTAACCAAACAGTACTTTTCTGCCCAAATCATCTCAAGCACAACTGTCCTGTGTCAAAGGGAGAGAGGAGGCATCATAGTGAGGGGCAGTGTTTGGGGATGGATCTGGAACACTACTACTTAAACGGGTTAAGATGAAAATGGGCAAGGACAAATAATTCTGCCTATCTTGTGAGATAAAATGGATATGTCAAGTGTATAACATAAAGGTCGCAAGCTTTATTTTGTCTGTATGGTTTTAAAATCAGGAAATGTCCATAAAAATGCGAATTTCGGTTTCAACTCAATGAAAGGTCTGGTAATGCTAGGCCCACACTTCTGCTATGGCAGCACAGAATGGAACAGTGGCAGGAACTTGAAACACAAGTAACCGCTATTGTCCCATTACTTAAAACTAGCACCACAGCATCTGAGATTTTGAATTCCCCAGAAATAGTTTAAAACAAAGTCTGAAACCATATCTGGCACAAAACATCTAGTTTGTAGTAGTTACCCGTCAGAGGCAGGTATTATAACAGGAACTAGTACACCAAATAAAATTGAGGGAGATTTCATATACGTAGACTAAAGATTTTATGTGGCAGTAAATTGTATCAACGTCTGGGGTTGGAGGGAACCACTTCTATGTGATTGTTTATAAAATTCTGGAAGTTTGGAAAATAACATGGATACATATACGCATGTAGATATGTTCCAAGCAGTTTTATCTGTATAAAATCCTATAGACGGCAAGCTTGGGATGTTACTCAGTGGTACAGCACCTGCCACTGTGTGAGGCACTGGGTTCGATGCCTGGCACTGCACAAAATAAACAAATTCCTTTAACTTACTTTTTTTCATTTCTTCTGGAATTTAGCAAATGATATCTTGTACTGCTATCTGCATCTTCTACTAGCTTGTAAATTCCATTGCATTCGCAATGCATTGTTGAGACTATGAAACTCTCTCTAATTCAAGTAGTCGGAAAGGAAACAATCTAAAATAAAGGAAACAGGTGAGGTGCACTGAGGAACCTTCACTGAGGAGGAAAGGTCTTTTAGATATTCTTGGATATCATGAACCTAGAAACAGCAACGTTATGTATAACTAACTATACGTACAGGTGTTTGAGATCTTTTCTTTCATCCTTGAAAGGTCTCTGAAATATTTATCTATAATACAATTTGCATAACAATCATGACTCACAGAGTATTCAAAGAGCCACTTAAATTCAGCATAATCAGACATTCTAAATTAGTGGGATCTAAATTAGGGACCTAAGTGTATTATCACCCATACTCCCTCCCTTTTACTGTGACTGAGAGGCAAACGAGGAGCAGAAGAACACAGCCAGGAGAGAGCAAAAGTCAGAATCCAAACCTGCCTCGGGATTCTATCATTTTACAATTTTATTTTCAAAGCCCGAAACGACCTGCCCATTCGACTGGGTTGTTTCAGATATCTGGGGAGGGGATGTCGAATAGTAGTCCTGAGACATTATCTTAAGCCATCTGAGTTCAAAGGCATTGTTTAAACTGAACCCACACTGGTGGAAGGACTGCCGGGGACCTTGTGCCACAGTCCAGAAATGTGCCAGCTGTCTGTCTGGAGCATGATGACATGTAGACAGGGCAGAAGACCTCTGCGGAGACGAGGGACTACAAGGGGAAAGAACAAAAAATACGTCTCTCCCAAGCAGAAGATAAAAGGCCTCTTGGATTCCAGGAGTATCTGAGACGCTGCCAGGGAAGGTCTGGCTATTTCTACAAACAAGTGGCCTCGGCTGAGATTCGTGAGGGAACTAAAAATAAATAAATAAAATATGTCATGTACATGACGCTCAAATCAAACTTAAAACTTCTTCTGTCCACTCCTCTTATGAGAACTTTCACATTAAACAGATCTCTCCACATGAGACAGTCATTTCTGGTCATTCGCATGGCACTATTGCACTTTTTAAATGTTCTTTAAGATTTTTTTTCTATCTCTGTTGGTCAACGTAACTAAAAGGGGGAGGGCTATCCATGCCTACCATTTAAGAACAATTTTGGGAAGTAACATTAAATGACACGCAGTCCAGTCCAGTGAAATCCTGCACTGATCAGTGAGATGCTTGGAAATGCCTCCCTCCGTCTGTTTTTCATCTCCAAAGTCTGTGTACTCAGCAGAGTGTGAAGAGCCTCTCTTCTCTTCAGAACATTCTCCCAGTGGTCCTGCCCCAACCCCCCACTCCTCTCTCCTAGCCCCTGCAGCAGAAAACAGGAACTAGAGCAAATGCTTTTGTGAATTAAGAGATCTTGTGAGCGTAAATTTGGTCAGGGCTGCTCCTTTCTGCAGGCCAGACCCCACTGATGCCCCAGGATGTGAACTGTCAGTTTGCATAGCTGGTGATGAGTTGCAGAACCATCAGCAAAGGTGAAGACGGCAGAAACAAGAAAGATTCAAGACTGGTGGAAATCATTTCACAAGGAAAATTTCAGCCATCAGTGGGAGGAAGCTTTGAAAAATGCTGCCATTTCCGAGTCAGAATGAAGGAAAAATTAAATTACTGCCGGTGAGGCGAGCCAAAGTTGCATCTCCCTCCAGGGAGAGTTTTGATAATGGTAAACATTTGACAGCTGGCCTGGAGTGGTTATCTAGTTCTAACAGTTGTTATGGCCCAAATGAGTATTTCTGATAAGAAAACGCAGAAAGAAAATTTCAAACACTTTTAGTAGATTTTTACATTTCAAACCTCATGGTGGTGAGTCAAATGGGTTTCGTGCAATCTGTCACTAAAGGCATCCTCACAAAAAGCAGTGACACCACTCACTGGTCTCGGATCGGGCCAGTATCATGATGTCAGTTAATCTATAGGAAGTAATTCTTTTACATAGATCAATTAACTGAGAAGTTATACGTGACCTGTGGCTCTCTCCACAACTCAAAACAATTCAATAGTTCAGCTGGAGTCATTTAAGAAAATAAAGGGTTAAACATAGCCAAGCTGAAAACTCAAGAACTCGCAGAGAATTACTTTGCTATTGAGCTAACTTGATTTTGGCGATGGTGGCTCTGCAATTATGACATTCAATTCTTTCGAGAGATTTTGTTATTTTATGGAAAATATTAGGCCAGATTTTTAAGAGCAGAAACATTAATAATAACGTTTTAAACTTAAAGAGGATTGCCTATGGTTGCCCGAGGTTTTTACCTCACCTAAAGATGTCGAGGGCCTTGAGGACTCTTTCATTAGCAAACACTTGTTCATTTCCTATATATAGATTGAGACAACATCTCTGAGTTATTGTCTGGAAAGTTCCAAGTCTTCACAGGCACTGGATCTATTGAAAAGTTCCAAGTCTTCACAGGCACTGGATCTATCATGGTATCTCGACGAACACACAGAAAGCTCGAAAGGGACGGGAGGGAGTCCAGTTGCCTTTTATGGAGCTGCTGATAGCAGTGTCCTCAGAAAAAGAATCAAAGTCATGAGAATTCTCTAACCCTCTAATAGACTTGAAAAGAGTATCTACTCTCCTAATTTACTCTGCCTCTGAAATTCTACAAGGTGGGAGTTTAACAGTGGCAAAGAAAGCAAGAGTGAAAGCAGTGAGAGAGAGGGGGAGACAGCGAGAGAGCAAGAGAGAGAGCAAGAGAGCAAGCAAGGAAAGGGAGGGAGAGAGCAAGAGACAGAAAAGAGCCTCTGAAATAAAGAAAGACCTAGGATTTTTATTCCAGGGATGGGGTGGTGGTAGAGCCTTAATTGCCCCAAATATGCTGGTCATAAATTTATAGGGATGCAGGACTGCATGTCGAGAAACAACGTCACTGAGCATCTCATTAGGGCTCTAAGTTAAGCATTTGTGGTCACCATCTCCCAGAAAGCAGTGAGGCACTGGGCCCAAAGAATCAGCCCACCTCATTGGTAGGTGCCCTAGCTTTCTGTGACATGGGCACTTTAGAACGCATTTGCAAGTACTAGACCTCAACCAAAAGAAAGTGTTACTCAAATTCTTTCCCTCCTTATCTTTTAGAAAACAAAATCAACCGTTTACCTTTATTTTTGCATTTGTGGGAACTAAAGAGTTTCATTATTTTCCCCCCTGGGGACCCTGCCCTGCCTTAATATGAAAGTATATAAATCGATATTAAAGCATGGTATTTTGAGAATGTTTCAAAGTAAGGTCAAACTGGTGTTAAAAACCCTACTAGTGAAGGCTAAAATAACAGTCTGGCTGAACAGTCTTAAGTGCAGCTGACTCCAATTACTAAGTACATCCTAGCGATTTTTTTCACTAACAAGAACAATGCAAGCAAGTTTCTGAGTTCAAAAATAATGTCAAAGAGAAGTTACGCATAAGATAAATTAGATAAACCATCCCAGCACTACAGAGGCAAATTCACCTTTAGAACTAGAAAAGTTTAGTTCCTTCTTTCCGTAACAGAATCAGGAAAAGCAATGAGGGAGGTTCAAAGAGGGAACAAATGTTAGAAGAAAATCCTTCTTTTAACTAAACAACCAAGAAAATTTTGCATGGAAAAATACACAAAACCTATCCACTCCCAAATCATGGAATGCATGCTTTCAAAGAAACTTGTCTTAAATATACTTTATTATGGAGGACTCTGAAATTGCCTAAATAGGCAATTTACAACAACTAACATTAATGTAGAATAATACATATAATAAAACCCAAACCTCCATCATATAACCCAACAACAATCATGCCATAAACAATCCTGTTCAACCCACTATCATATCCCTCTTACCATATTCACTTGAGACAAATCCTGATATCACCAATTCAAGATACATGAAAAAACAGAGAACCTCCAAATGTTTTACTCCACACCAACTTTCTGTTTCTGCCTTCAGTACCATCCACAAATAATTTTTTTCCCTGATGATAAACTCCTGAACCCCTGACACCCAGGAGAGGAAGTTGTTTTTAGCACCATTACAGCGCAGGGCACTATAAGTATCAAGCTAAATGGCCAACACTTCTTAGAGGATATAGATTACACAGGATTCTCTTCCATTCTTACAGTCCTCTGATTCTACTACGCAAACACTATTTTGGAGCAGTGTTCCTGCATTACCATGACTGTGGTCACATGGCATAGCATCAAGGAAGGCAGAACAGTTCAACAATCAGACCTGGTTCTTCCAAATATAAATCTGTGTCAGTGAAGTTGCTGAACTTTGCTGGGCCCCAATGTCCTCATCTCCACAACTCAAATGATAATACTTCACAGAATCCTCAAGAAGAGATCATATGTATACAAAGTCCTAAACCAGGAAATTTAGTAATAAATGATACCTAATTTTCAAAACTGAGCAAGAGGGTCTTGTATGTGATAAATATCAATAATGAGAAGGGGTATGTATAAGGTAAAGATAAGATGTGAAAAAAATGGGCTACATACATTCCATTGAACTTCCATTGTTACCATCAATGGAAGTTCTCTCAAGAACCTGAATATGCTGGCATAATCATTTAATGGGAATATTCAATTTGCTCATAAGCTAAAACACAGGAGATTCAATGAGCCTTAAAATATTAAATGACCATGTACAGATGTAAAGGGCCTTGGTTAAAGCATTTACTATTTCGATGCCAGGTTAAAATGCAGGGTAGAGGGAAATGAACCCTCCCTACCTTGTATAAATGAGTCACCCCAGTCCATTTGTACAGGTGAAGGTGAAGCAAGAGGAGAAGCAGAGGGAAGTGATAGTATTGATAATGAAAAGGAGCAGCGGCACTGATGGGTCTTGGACTTGGCTTCATGCCTGTACCATTTCTGTATTACACTTTTGAAAAAATATCACTCAAATGAAGAAAGGGCACGGAGAGGCAATGCTTTTTGCTTACTTAACATTTGTCAGGACACTTGCAGATTAGGACAAAAATGTATCTTAAATCATGCATTGTCAAACCACTACATTAGAATCTATAATGTGCCCAGAGTGTAGAGTCATTCCAGAAGGGAAAACACTGACATAAAAGTCATTTAAGAACAATTCACCTATTTATTCATTTTTAAAAATCCCAAACCAGAAGCCTTTCAACATAATAATAGTGTTCCTTTCTCTATTATCTTCCAAAATTACACAAAGGCTTATTCTAAGATGACCAAATGCCAAAGCACTATTTCTCCAGGCACGCCCCAAAAAAAAATTTGTTTTGTCTTGTTGGGGTCACACCCAACTCTGTGTTTGGGGTTACTCCTGGCAGTGCTCAGGGGACCAAGCAGTGCTGGGGATTAAATCAGAATCAGCAGCCTACACAGCAAGAGTTTTAACTCTCTTTCTGACTCAAGATTAGTAATTTGTGTGTAAGTCAACATTCAGTTGATGTGACTATACAATATAAATGCATACTTTGAGAATTACTTAATGGGTTATTATTCTTTACTCTTTCCCTCTTCTATTCAATCTTGCTACTGGAATAATCTTCAAAAAACGTGTCCTTTACCCACCTCAAGATCCTCACATTTCTTGTACCATATTCTAATGCGTCCATTAGCACCTCTGCCTCACAACTTTACTCACACATCTAACCTTCTATATTCAAAGCAAACTCAAGTATGTCCAGTGCAGATGTTTTCTGGTGTCCTTGTCTCTTCCCTAAAAGAATGTCCTCCTTCCATCTTCACCGAATGAAGTGCAACTTATTCCTTATACTATGGGTCTGATGGCATTTCCCCCATGAAAGTATCTCTGACTGTCCCTTTTATAAACAATCTTTCCCTTCTCTGTAGAGGGACTCCATCCGCCTTGTGCTGTGGGCACTGGCGTTTTATTTTTATTGATTTAATTCCAGTTTATGGGTATAGGGAGATATGTTCATGTTCTTGTACTCAGAGAATATGTAGCATAGGAGTACTTAATGGCACGGCCCTGTGCTGCATACTTGTGATCTAGGAAACTGTCGCTAAGAACACCTCCATCTCTGCTAATAGGTGGTCTACACAGGAAGTCCTGGCTACAGTGATAATTAGCTCACAAACTCCTGGACATCAGTGAACCCATCTGATGGCTACACCACACAGAGTGGGCAGCCAATTCTCTGGTGACGGAGAGCATAAGAAACTGAAGAAGAAAGGCACATGTGTTAGCGGAAACACCAAAACCACAAATATGAAAACAGTATTTGTGAACCTCTTTGGCCAGATCACAGACATCTCTAACCTCATCACACTTCCTTAAAAGGAACAACTCAGGAAATGAGGAAGGGAAAAATATCTTTAAACTTTATTTTTCTTAAGGCCTTCCAAATTTTTAGATTATATCATCTGGACTGAAGAATCCTACCCTCAATTCTGGATGGGAGAAAGATCTGCACAGACCTCTCATCTCCCAGGATTCAAGCAGCACTGCTGGGACTGTTGGCTCGGATCAGGGATGACTCCATTTATATTCCAGAGCTTCAATCACTAGCAATTAACACAAGGTTAAGTGCTGGTATAAAATACATAGAAATAAAAAATTAACAACGCTTGAAAATCCTAGAATAACAAAACTCATTTCTGTCTCCGTTATAATTGAGGTGTCCCCCCTTTCCGGCCATCTAAGAGATTTAATGACTACACAAAAGCGTAAGTGGGATGGATTAAACAGAAGTTGCCAAAAAAGTAAAGCAAATTGAGGATGGCTTTTGAAATAAAAGTCTGCTCTTAAAGAATGTATTACTGATTAAAATCGACCAACTCAATATGTTTTATTCTCACCTCCATAATTACAGGAATATAATAGACAGGAAAATATTCCAAAACATTTCTCCTGGAAATACAACAGTACAACCAAAGAAGAAAAAATTCTGTTAGTTTCTTGTTGAACACTGAATTCCTAAATGTAGGTATCTTGGGGAGAGGGAGGGGGAGGAAGGACAAAAATAAATGAATATTAAGTAAAACAATTGTCATCAAAGAAACAGCCTCTCTCTCTCTCTCTCTCTCTCTCTCTCTCTCTCTCTCTCCCCCTCTTTCTGTCTCTCTCCCTCTCTTACACACACCTGGCTATGCTGCTCAGGGGTGTTACTCTTGGCTCTGCACTCAAGAATTACTCCTGGTGCTGCTCAGGGGAACCATATGGGATTCCAGGATCAAACCTAAGTCAGCTGCATGCAAGGCAAACACCCTACTCACTTGGTTTTGGCCCCAGCAAAAGTCGCTTATTTTAATAAAAATTCCTAAATGCCTAAAATAATACAAACCATTTCACAGACCCTGGAAACAGATCATTTATGTTATCACCATGAAATTAATTTAAGAGTACAGGAAAATGGCAGAAATGACTGGCGTACAATACCTGGTTTGATCCCTAGCACCACACGGTTCTCCAAGGATCACGGGGGCAACCCACATCAACAGTACTGCATTAGGTGTACCTCCCCTCTCTCCCCCTCACCAAACCCCACCAAACAAACATAAAAGGGACTGGAGAGCTAGCTGAATAGAGTGGGACAAAGGCTCTGCATGCAGAAGGTCCTGGATTTGGTCTCCTGACTATACAGACACTAAAGCACCTGGTCTTCTGAGCACTGTTGGGAGCAAGACCCTAGCACTAAGCCAGGAGCAGTCACTGAACATTACCAGATGTGGATCCCGAAACAAAGCCAAAACAATAAATAGAAATCGCTCAACAGATAAACTACTTACTAGATGTTCACTAATGTGAAAGTATCAATGTAATGTGAATTTACCCCTATAGAATAACTGAGCTTTCCTATACAATTCTATAGCTGGCGGGGTGGGAGCAATTGTACAGTAGGTAGAGGTGCTTGCCTTGCATGTGGCGGACCCAGGCTTGATCCTCAGCATCTCATATGGTGCCCTGAGCACCGCCAGTAGTAATTCCTGGGTGCAGAGCCACAACAACCCTGAGCATGACCAGATGTGACACCTCAAAAAATTTCTACAGAGCAAAAAAAATTCTATAGCTTGTGTTCAAAGAACTCTCTTTAATATTAACCTTTCAAAATCATGAAAGCCGATAGCCCAGCATTCTCCATGTACAGTCAACACTGACAACAGAGTCATTCTTAAAAGGGGTCTTTAATACCTAAGTTACGTGCTGGTGCTAATGTCAGATTTATGGTTCTAACACTGCTAAAGCTGTGCTGATCAACTCACATTGTCATTGCTACTTGCTACATGTGGCTCTTTATGTTTCAGTTTATCAAAACTATATAAAGAAAATTCAGTTCTTTGATTAAAGCGATGAGCAATGGCTGCCAGTGGCTGACACACTGTCTAAGTTTCATCAGAAAGTTCTAGTGTACAGGGCCATTTGAAAAATTACCCATCTTAAAGGGTCATGTTTGCTCTAGTGTCATTAGTCTAAGGCAAAGTGAAAAATCACGATCACGATCACAATCTTCCCGTTCATCATCTATTTGCTAGAGCGGGCACCAGTAATATCTCCATATGTCCTGTCTCATGCCAGTAGAGCCAAGGGCATCAACTTGCTACAGGAACATAAAGAGCCTCAAACCATTATATTAGGTCATGGGAATGACCTAATATAATTGTTACTGAATTTGGCATATCAAATACAACACGAGCAGCTTGCCAGGCTTGCCGAGCGGGAGGCATACTCTTTTAAACACCTCCAAATAAAGCTCAAACACAAATACTTAATTTTATCTTTTCCATGGGAGAGTGAGGGAGTGGGTTACCAACAGTGACATCTCAAAAAGTGAAAAAATAGGGCTGATAATTTCACCTATCATATTTTATAGTAGATATTTATGATCCTTGACAATAGATTTACCACCACTTCAGGTTATAGAGACGTGGACGGAGGGGAAAGGTAGCCTCTGATGGACAGTGAGAATATAATCCAACCTAATATAACATGAACTGCTAGAAAACAGAAAACCTACTTTTTCCATACTGCTTATGAGCTGTTCTATTGAAAAGAAAATATTTCCACATTAATAAACTTTGGGAATAAAATGAATCTTCCCAGGATTTATAAACTGCTCACACCAGCCAAATGCTTGCATGATCTTTAGGAGATTCATTCATGTTGTAAATCAAGTAATTAGGCTCCTTGTGGCTAATGTCTGGCTTCATGGATTCAATGTGGTCAAGCAAACTAAATACAGATCATGGAAAAACAGGCAAAGAGCTGAGCCTGTGCACCTTTGTACTCACGTGCTAGACTCAAGACTTCTGAGCAAGGTACTGGACCTTTCTGGGTTTGCATATCCCCCCAAGATTAGAAAGAGAAATCAGGTCATCCTCCAAGGCTTATCGCTAGTATTTTAGAAAGATTATAGACACTTTAATGAGCCACCAGTGCGAATTAGAGGATGTTACAAATATTCACACAAATTAAAATAAACATACTGAAAAATAGCATTTCTTAGTGAAGTCTGTGATGCTACAAAATAAGAGGCAGAGATCAGTGAGAAGATTTTCAAATACGGCTGAACTGAGAAGAGAAGGGGTGTGGCCATGGAGTGTCACTAACCAGAACTGCCTGCACGTGCATGACTGTGGAGCTGTGCAGGCCGGCTGGGTGGTCAAGGCCAGGGATGGTCCCCTTCAGTGTGTTCCGGACTACTGGAACAGGCACCTTGGCTCAAAGTCATGCCTTAGGCCAGAATACGACTTTCTCCACACTCCCAGCTTCCTTCCTTCCCTTTCCTATTCCATTCCTCTGTGTTCAAGGTCTGGCGTCGGAGAAGGCTGCTTCCCCTTCCTTGGCTCCCTCTTTCTGAGTTCTACGTGCATTCCCATCACTGCATGTACACATTTAATCCCAACGCCAGATCTGCTTCTTGGCAAACCCAAATAAAAAATGATTTTCAACCCCATTTTAGCTCTATGCTACTTACATTTTATTATTTCAAAAACTCTTCAACTTGAACGACAACAAAAGAAGTTCGTGTGTATCCAGCACTGAGTAGCTGAGTATGGACATGACTGGCGGCACTGACAGAGGATCTGGAAGACAAGCAGAACCACCCTACTACTGCCACTAGGAACAGCTCACAAGTAAACAAAACCAGTCTTATGAGTGTTGGAGAGAAAGTGCAGGGTATAGGGGTCTTGCCTTGTAATGGGAAAGACTCTACTTTCATTTCTGGCACTGCATAAGGCCCTCTGAGGCCCACCAAGAGTCATCTCTGAGGACAGAGTCAGTAGTAAATCCTGTATGTAGCTCCAAAACAAATAAAACCAAAAAAAGGTCTTCATGATGTAATAATCACATCATAAATACCATCCATTTGAATTTTATAATTCGGTGCAGATCAAGTCCTTGAACACACAGTTCCATATGTACTCTGGAATAGTGGCTTTGTAAGGTTTGAGAACAGCTGTTTAAAAAGGGGACATTTTGTCCATCAGGGAACAACTGGAAAAGTTTGTAAACTCTTGTTGGTTTTTTAAAGAGCCAGGGTAAAGATATGGTATTTGATGTTGAGAGACTGGGGATGCCACTAAATATCCTACAATGCCAAGGACGGCCCCTAGGTGAGAGAATGATCCCACCCAAACGCCAATAACGCCTCCGCTAAAAATTCTGCTCCAGAGTTATAAGATGTACAAGAGACAACATACGTCTTCCAGTGTCTGCTTCCACTGTCTGCTGAAGGAATGTAAAGTGGAAACAGAGCATAGGATGTGAGGGTTTCACCAGCCATAAGAAGAATTGGAAGACAAATACGAATTTGTCAGGGGGTGGGCAGGATACAAAGGAATGATTTAATGCAGAGAGCAGAGCATGGCAAAGTGCTTAGATATGTAGAAAGCATGATGGAATCTAAGAAGTTCGAGCAGTTCAGAATGGCTGGAGTCTAGTCTGTTATCAGAAAAAAAACCCCAGACAGAATAAAGATTTTGTGTGGCAGGCTAGAAACTCATCATCAGCGGTCAGCAAGCGTTTTCTATAATGAACCAAAGAGAAAGTATCTTGAGATCACATGACTTCTGTTACAACTATTCAGCTCTGCTATCTGACAAGAAAGCAATTATAGTCAGTGTATAAATAAATGGGCATGGGTGTGTCAACTTTATGAGGCCACCAAATATGAAGTTCATATAATTTTTCAGGCTTAAGAAAAATCTTCTTTTGATTTTTTTCTTACCATTTAAAAAATGTGAAAACCATCCTTAACTTGTAGGCTAGCTACAAATAGGCGGAGGCAACAGTTGGCCAAGTCCTACTATCATGAAAACAACTTAACAAATTAGCCGATCCAATTTATAAAATGAATCCTGAGTCTTTTTGAATTCTGGAAGTTCTGACTATTTTCTAGTTACTCCACTCATGAGGTGCCCAGGAGGCATGGCGGGTTCTAGCCCTTGCCTGCAACCCCAGCAGAGCCTCACAACAAGCCAGACAACCCCCCTCCTCCATGGGGGGCGCCATTTTCCACATCCAGACTTCCCTCTCGTCACAACTCCTCCCAGCAGACCAGACTATCACAGCCCGGCTCGCGCGGCCGCTAGTGGCCACGCGGTTCATCAATAATTGCTATATTTAGAGGTGACCTCAAGAGTATGCCACCCTCACAGCAAGCCTGGCAAGCTGCTCGTATCGTATGTGATATCCCAATACCAGTAACATTTATATTAGGTCATTCTCATGGCCTAATATAATGATTTGAGGCTCTTTATGTTCCTGGAGCAAGCGGATGCCTTTGGGCTCTACTAGCATGAGACAGGACATATGGAGATATTACTGGTGCCCGCTCTAGCAAATAGATGATCAACAGGAAGATAGTGAAGATGGTGATAGTGACTCAGTGCTAATGAAATATGGGCTTCAGCATAAGTGTCATAATTAGCTTGTAATACATGTAACTACATGTGATGCTAACTAAGAACTAAAAAACTCACTTAGACTGTGGTGAAATGACATTAATCTAATGAAGATATAAATTCCTTGATAATTGGTGGGCACTTGACACTGATGGAATATGATTAGCGCAACAGCAGCATCTTCACACCAGCTCCTTAGGAAGTCGGAACGATAGTACAGCAGGGAGGGCTTTTGCCTTGCATGCAGCCGACCTGGGTTCGAACCCTGGTATCCCATATGATCTCCTGAGTACTACCAGGAGTAATTCCCTGAGCACAGAGCCAGGAGTAACCCTGAGTCATAGCAAGGTGTGACTCATAAAGCAAAAAGAAAAGAGTTCCCTGGTACTAATAGAGTATGTCCTTGAATTAGAGAATTAGGACTAAGTGATAAAAAATACCAATTATGAGGAAATCACCCCTTTATAATTATTTGTTATAACAAAGTTAACATCAGATAGCTGAGTCAATATAAGAATTTTTTTATAGGGGCCGGGGAAGCACGCCGCGGGCGATTTAAAAAGCATGCCTGACATAAGTTATATCTTCTATATCAAATACTATTCATTTTATCCCTTAGCAGATTCTAAACTTTGAGCTACTTTATACCTTATTCATATCTTTCAGAACTACTTTCTAAGAAGAAAAAATATGTACACTTTTAATAAGTTTTACTAAAATAAAAACTTTAAAAGCTGTGTGAAAGAAAAGTACTGAGTACTAAAACTGGGGAAATTTTTTCTTTAAAAATCTGTTGCCGGGCCAGAGCAATAACCCAGCAGGTAGGGGCGTTTGCCTTGCACGCAGCCGGCCTGTACTGGCCTGAGTTCAATCCCGGCATCCCATATGGTACCCCGAGCACCATCAGGAGCAATTCCTGAGTGCAGAGCCAGGAGAAACCCCTGAGCATTGCGGGGTGTGACCCAAAAAAAGCAAAAAAAAAAAAAAAAAATCTGTTGTCTCACGCTTAGTAAAACAGCCAGGATATGGAAACAATCCAAGTGTCTATCCACAGGTGAATGGATAAAAGATGTACTACAAATAAAGAATGGTATACTATGCAGCTAGAAGAAAAGATGGAATCCTGCAGCTCACTGCAATATGGATGAAAATGGAGAGTATCACATTAAGTGAAGCGTGTTAGTGTTAGAGCGAATACCAGTAAGTCACGCATATACTAGCATTACTAAAATCATTTGAAAATTTATAAGCAACTGTCCAAACACTTTTGGGGGTAGAGTACCAAGCAGTACCCAGGGGGCTACTCCTGGTTCTATATTCCTGGCTCAGGGGTTATTTCTGATAGTGCTCGGTGACCATGTGAAGAGCGGCGGATCAAACTGGGGTTGACTTGATAAAAGGCAAGCACCTTAATCCCTGTATTATCTCTCTAAACCACTGTCATATACAGATTAAAGAGTTGGACTCTTTATAAACAATTATGATTAATCTTAGGAACAATAAACCTATGTCAAAAGAGTTATTTTCAGGATTAACTGAGTATTAATTTAATTATATGCTGTCTGACACACAGTATAGGCTTAATTGATACTATGTATCACAAGTTGAAATGCTGTTTTAATCACTACTTCAGTTTCTCTCTCCATATTCTACAATAAAAGCGTTCTCCCAAATTTACAGTATTTTTCAGGCATTCTAAAACCCCCCCAAAACTTAGAAATTTCACAATATAATTCTTACATTAAAATTAAACTAAATGAGACAGTAAATCTTGGTTTAAAGAACAGGCATTTGCAGTGCACATGCCTTTTTTGAGTCTTGGCTTAAATAACCTGTGAGAGGAATTAATTCCAGACAAAGCTTAATTTGCAGGGCTGGAGATAAAGCTCAATCGTCTGGAATGTATGGTTTGTATGCAGGAAGTACATGTGTGGTCCCCAGCACTGACCTCTGGAGCACCACTAGGAGTGACTGCTGAGCACTGAGTCAGGAGTAAGCACTGAGTGTGGCTGGGTATGGCTCTCAAAACAAACAAATAAACAAACAAAACACCCATTAACTTCTATTTTAGTGAGGGAGTTAATATAATATTCACAATGAACAAACAGCATTTCCACATATTTTACAACTTTTCTATGTTTGTGACTGTCACTGATTTCAATCTTCCTATTGCAATCGAATGAAATTATCGCCCTCCATTCATCTTTTGAAGAAATGTGCGTAAACAGCTCCTCTATTTATTCTGACTTTGATTCGTCAAACCATGCTGGCTAGCTATTCTGGCCTGAAAATCTTAGAAAAAGGAAAGAGTGAAAACTTAAAGATTAAGTTTCCAAATCAGGCAATCCTACCTCCTGTCCTTTGTCTCTGAGATTCCTTGTCCAGTATTTCCCTTAATCTCAAATCCCCCGTTGCCCACTTGGACTTCTGTCTCTCTGAATCTGCTCCAAGGGGTCTCAGGAATACATATGTGAAAATCATGTTCTAGAGAAGCCTGTGAAACAGTTTGTTAAAGATTCCACAAAAAGGAACAAAAGACAGTGTTTGAGGGGATTCCCTGGCAATGTTGGGCCAATGAACGTCACAGAAAGCACACTTCCAATCCATTGGCTTCAAAAGGCTAAGGAAATAACCTATTTCCTTTTCCCTCTTTTCTATTTGGTTTCTCTGATGTGCTCCCAGATACTCAGAGGAAAAATTTAGATATCCATGAAATCTTAATATGCCCGTTTGAAGCCAGGAAAAATAAAGAACTGCATGCCAGTATTTCAGACCAGGAAGGGCCCATCAATACTTTGAGGGGGAATTCGGTTCGGTCTCGGGAACTACTGAAAGAGTCTTTCTTTCCCAGTTAACAGGGATGTAATGTCAAATGACTCAAATGTGCACGGAATTCCACTCCCCGAAGCATGCTCCCGAAGGAGTCTACCAACTGTGCTCTTAGTTCAGTAATCTAAATCTTCCGCTACTGCCAGAGGAGATACAGCATTTTGTTTGTCTGTTTGTTTTTGGAGCCTTTTCTACCACCCTTGTACTGGACATCATTTCGCCTTGACTCAAACCCTGAGCTTGCCTTTATACTTGGGGGAAGAGTTCTGAGAGACCAATCATACTAGAAATAAGTCAAGTTTGAAGACCCAGCCAATGAGTGCACTTTAATCTTTAATTTCATCTGTTTATCAGAATGACTTAACATAACGTACTTCCTTATATCTGAGAAACATTATACAATGTTATTGGTTTTGTTGTGGTTTTGTTTGGCCTCAAGATAGAAGTAAACATTCTAGAAAGACCATAATGTTAATTTCAGGGGTTGTTTTAACACGAATGATTCTAAGTTTGGGAAGGGAGTGAGGAATTAGAGAGAGAGGATTTATATGGTGAGTGTGACCAAGGGGAGGGGGGGTTGCCTAGAGGCCAGTCATTTGTCCAGGGAGCTGGGTTAAGGCAATTTTCTAAACCAAGTCTTAAGTTTTCACGACTTTTAAAAAAAATCGATTGAGGCACTGTGATATACAATACTGTCAGTGATTTCCCAACGAATCCCAACACCACACCCATCATCAGTGTGCCTATCTCCCTTCCCTGAGGTTCACGGTGCCCCCTCTGTTTCAATCCCTAACCCCCAATCAGTTCTATGGATCAGTTTTGCTGTGTTGCCTTTGCCCTTTGTTGCTAGCATGCTGTGTAGCTTTAAGTGACACATATTAAGGGAAGAGTTATTCCGTATCTATGCCTGTCTTTCTGACTGACTTCAGATATTCTTTAGTTCCATGATTTTGTCCTTTCTTACAGCTATATAGTATTCCATTGTGAATATATACCACAACTTCTTGATCCACTTACTCATAGTTTGGGGTAATTTCCATGATTTTTTTTTCTTAAACCACAAATTGATGTTTGGGTTTTGTCAAAAGCCATCTCTGCATCAGTTGAGATTATATATTTTTCTTTTTATTGATATTACATGAATTGATTTTTAAATATTAAACAATCCTTACATTCCTAGATGAACCCCAATTAATCACAGTGTATAATACTTTTGATATATTGCTGGATTTGGTTCACTAAGGATTTTGTTGAGGATGTTTACTTTCATGTTCATCAAAGATACTGGTCTATGGTTTTTCTCTTTTAATAATGTCTCTCTTTTTTAGGCATGAGAGAAATACTGGCTTCATAGAAGCCACTGGGGAGGATTCATACTTCTTCAATACTTTAGAAGAGCTTGAGGACTATGGACAGAAAGTGTTCTTTGATGTTTTAGTAGAAGTGACTAGTGAATCCATCTAGATCTGGGCTTTGGTTCTTGGGGAGATTTTTTGTTTCTCCGTGGGTCTTCTAGTGGCCACTGAACCTGAATTTGTCCCTATGTAGGGCATTAATCATATGCTCCTTATTCTGCAGTTTGGTGTCAATGGAAAGATGCCTTGGCCAATACAGACCCTCCACTGAGCCTTGGATTCTCTAAAGACAATTTCATATTGGTCTAGAAGGTAAGACCCGAAGTCAGCATGAGTACAGACAAACACCCACAGCAGAGAGCTGCCTATTTTGTGTCTTAAGGCAACTCTTACAAGCAAGAGGCTGCAGATATCATGAGGCTGTTGTTTGCAGCCAATGCACACTGGCCCCACAGATAGAAACAGCTGATCTTATTTTTCCTTTTTTGAATTACTAGTTTTGTTAATCTGACTGGTCAGACTTGAATTTTGTTTATCTTATATATTTGAACAAGCTCTCTAAATGTGCTAAGATTTTCTTCATAAAATGGGACCCATTTGATTGGCTTAGAAACCACTGCCCACCTCTGGAAAGGAAACCTTTTGGCAGGAAAGGTCAATCAGAGGGAGTAGCATTTTTAAAATTTGAAGTCTTTTTTACTTTTACTTTTTGCTTTTTGGGTCACACTCAGTGACCCTCAAGGGGTACTCCTGGATCTTTGCTCAGGAATTATTCCTGGTGGAGTTCGGGGGACCATATGGGATGCCAGGGATCAAACTCGGGTTGGCCGCATACAAGGCAAATGCTCTACCTGCTGTGCTTTCACTCTGGTCCCCAAATTTGGAGTCTTATATATATTAATGGCAGGAATAGGAGGTGGGATCTTTCTTCTAATTGTCCTGCCTCCACCTTACCTTTCCTGCACTGAACAAACAATGCAGCACACTAAGCAGGTTCACAAACAGAGGTATATGCTCTTGCTCATGAGAATTCGTCATAGCTTCCACGGTACCTTTCTAATTACCAAAGTGTTCTGAATGTGGTATTTGGACCACTGAATGATTAAAAAGAGACTCATTGTGTATGCTTGTCATAGATAATCTACATCCTCACCATTAATTCCAAATTAGAGAATCATCTGAAATGAAATTAAAATTTGGGTGCGCTTGACAAGGGCAATGGATTATACTCACACGGTGACAGATGACAGAACCATTGACTTGGCAGATACACAAAGACACTTACTTATTTGCAATGCCCTTACCTAGAGTCAAGTAATCCTGGAGTGAACCATGTCTTTAATTATGGGCATAACACTGACTTTGAGTCTTCTGACCCAGATGTGATTAAAATTACCAAGTGAATGGGAATTTATTTTTTTCTCCTGGCAGCCTGTCTTATACAAACAAGAAGGAAAGGTGATTATAGGCATCTACCATCGAATTTAGTAAAAATCATTGGGAAAACCCCCTAAGGGTGATTTAATGATCTGAGAAATTAGGCAAAAGTGTCAAGACTGAAGAATTTAAGAATGGTTATAGGTCAAAGCACTAAAAACTTCTTTGGGCATGGAGTGGGCCTAAGGGTAACCTGGTGAGGAATCTGCCAGGGGTTAATTGTAACCCTGCATGGAAAGCAGTTAACAAGTGAGAATTAGAACACCCAGGAGGAAAAGAAAAATGTTTCCAGTGCCATGAGAAATAAACAACAAAGGAGAAATATTTCCTTTGGCTACCACTACCTTCTTTTCAAAAGCTCAGAGGAGCTATGGGGAATGCCAAGGACTGGTTTTCTCTCAGCTCCCTCTGAAACATTTGTCTTCATTACCACTCTTTTTTAATCAGGGCTCCTTCATGAGTGTTTCTGCTCAGCCCCTAAGGGGCAGCCCTGTTCTGCGATAAATCCAGAGTCCACACCGCAAGTCACTAATCAGCACTTCCAGGGAAAGAAAAACAGAGAAGTGCAGACCACGATGCTGAAAAGGCCTGGGGGGCTCCCAGGCCTCAAGGAAGAAAGAACTTTAATGCAGAAATGATACGTTGAGAAGGTACAATAAGACTCCAGTGTTTCAGATTTATTTTAAAAATCTCAAACACAAATTGTTCAGACTTAATTGTAAGAGTTTGGAATATAATTTCATTTTAGCAATGAAAAATAGATGGAGTTTGCTAAATGAATCTGGGCCCTCCACTTAATGATTTTGATAACTAAGTCAAAATTTAGAGACTAAGATGGAGGGGAGAGGAGATAAGAATAATTAGATTAACCAAAGTCAGAAACTTGCCATTCTCATCACTAGTGACATCACGAGATGTCACTTAGAAATTAAAATTCTTGGTGAGAACTTGTTAATGTCTATAATATGACTGTGCGTTGCTTCAGTGGAATTGGGATCATAAAATTAGAAATACACTCTAACTTCATAGAAAAGGTTCTTAGAAATAGGAAAAAAAGACTGAACATATTTGCTATAAGCAGCATTTACTATGGAAAAGGATTTCAAATATACACAAAAATAGACCTCATGCATGAGGAAAAGACTGGAATAGAATCACTCACAGGGAAAAAGAGAAATATGAGGAAAATAGGAAAGTGAGTGAGAAAATGATGGCTAGTTCTATGTCCACTATTATTGATTTGCTTTAGCCATATCATTGAGTCCCAACTCTTTCAGCTGTGAAATGGGATTCTCATCTCTTCTGAACATAGGTTAGAGTTGCTGCAATTCTCCACAAATACCGGGATTCATATGACGCAAAACTTTTCTGTGAGCATTAATCGGTTAACAAACAACACTAAATCAGAAAATTTATGATTTATAGGCATATGGATTGTTTGGAATCCAACCATTCCATTTTGTTGTGATAGCTTGTGAATCTCTTTTGATATAAGAATTACCCTCATTTTAGAATTTCTCCTATTACTGAAGAGTGGAAGAGCCTGGGCTTGCATTCCTGCAAAAGGACCAAGATTCTAGAGATGCTTCTTGGTGGTGTCAGGAAGACTTGCTCAACCCAGAAGCGCTTCAGGACTGGAGGAATTGGTAGAAGAGTAAAGAGTCTTTGCATGAGCATTCTGTTGACATACAGTTTAATGAAATTTACTCGTCACTGACCCACCCTGCAGCAGTTTTTCCAAGCCCGGCCCAGGTATGCCGATCCAGAGACTCACATACACGGGGCAGAGCTGCTACTTGCTCTCCCTGTGCCCAGCTGATCACGAGGCACCAGGGAGGGATGGCAGATTCTAGCCCTGGCCCACCACCCCAGCAGAGCCTCGCAAGAAGCCAGAGGAGCCCTCACACCATGAGGGCCGCCATTTCCACATCCGAGCTGCCCTCTTGTCAGAACTCCACCCAGCAGAAGAGTTGATCACAGCCCAGCTTGCGCGGCAGCTTTGCAGCCATGTGGTTCATCAATAAATGCTCGAGTTTTGAGGTGACTACAAAGTTATCCCACCCTTGTAGTCACCTCAATGGCATGGCAGAGCCTGGCAAGCTACCCGTGTCGTATTTGACATGCCAAATACCAGTAACAATTATAGACCTCATTTCCATGACTTGATGGAATGGTTTCAGGCTCTTTATGTTCCTGGAGCGGGCAGATGCCCTGGGCTATCGGCGCATGTGACAGGACATATTGAGATGTTACTGGAGACCGCTCAAGTAAGCGATGATCTAGGGTAAGTCAAGAGATCAAGTGATAGGCAGACACATCCAGATTATCACAACTATATCCAAGATTCTTGGGGAATCTTGGGATACAAAAATCCCAAAGTGTGGTTTCTTACTGCAGCTTGACATGCCAATAAAAAAAAGCCAAGAATTGAGAACATGGCTTCCCAAACACTTTGGATGACAAAAATCCACTTCCTAGCTCTCTGCCTGTGACAGTGTATATATACAGCATGGACAAAAGGTGATGTGATACAAGACAAAGAGGCCACACACTCACCCAGGATCTAAAAGCTACAGTGCCCTAACTTCCTGGGTTTGTCAGTGAAAGTTTGATGGCATGAGACTGACATCTCCCCATGGCCTGTCAGACACAGGGACCTTGGCCCTACCCAGGTGAGGCTCCTCTGATGTAAAAGCACATATTTCCCCCAAAGACAAGGATTCCTCCATTCCGATGTTTAAATGATATAACTTTGAAATACAATTTAGAGACTATAGCCCTCAAGGTGATGAGCACTTCAGGAATCTAACCACATAAATCCACTTCTTGCATTTCCTGTTTCACCCAGAACGCTTGTCTGGCATTTACTTTGGGAAGAAAAAAGTCTCAAAAAGACCGCAGGAGAAATGTTTTTTGATAATTGACTTTCAAGGCCGGCATCTGAACTGCCTGGAGCCCAACTAAACAAAAAGGTTACTTTGGGCAGCGCCCGGGTCCTTATAGAGTGGATATACAGGAAGCATTGCTAGCATTTTAAAATCTCCATTCAATTTAGATATTGGGCTGTAAAACAGGATATAATGAAAGGTTCCTGAAAACAGGAGTACCATGATAGAAGCAGAATTAGAAGATTCTATCAGAGTTAGGCAAGCTAAACAGAAGAAAGTGGCAGAGTGAGAGAGGCTGATGTTGGTGGTAGGACGTTGTATACTGCCACACTGTGCTAGCCACGCGGTAAGTAAGAGTCAGTTTGGGTGTTATTCTGATGAATGGGGTTCCTTGGGTTGTAATGGTCATATATAAGAGAATTTATGAGGAAATAACACAGAATTGTTTGCGCAAGTTTATTAGGACGGCATCATATTCGCTGGCACAAGGAGCTCTGTAAGTTAGAACTGAAAGAGATACACATGTAATTATTAATATGCATGTGAAAGGCACTTGTCTTGGATGTGGCCAACTTCAGTTTGATCGGTGATGCCACATACAATCCTCCCCACACTGTCAGGAGTATACAAACTCAGGTGTGGTCCAAGCACCCCACAGAATAAATAAAAATTAAAATCATATTAAAATTATTTTGGAATTAGTCCTATAAATTTACTGGAAAAAATTCACTCAGCAATGAATGTGGGTATTTCACTTTCTTTTGTAAAAAACCTTTTTTTTGGGGGTGGGTTCATTTCTTACCACTCGTGGGACTAAAGAAAACCAGAGCAGGCAGCGCCCACAGCTCTGACTTACCTTCAAGCTGTGGGAAGTGGCGTGGAGGAGGAATACAGAAGCATTCTTTTTTGGACCGTTGGGCATATTCCCAGGAGTAGAACTGCTGGGTCACTAGGAAGCTCAATTCCTTGTTTTTTGAGGAATGTCCATATGGTCTTCCAAGAAGGCTGGACGAGTTAAAAATCCCAATGACGGGGAGGGGGGGGGAGGGGGCTAAGTTACTCAACACTAGGGAAAGGCAGGCTGCAAGGGAGGAGGGAAACTGGGGACACTGGTCGATGGGCTGGTGCTGAAATATTTTACATCTGAAACTCAATCACAAATACCTTTTTTGTTAAATTTATTTTTTTCTTTTCTTTTTTTACCACTATCTTTTTAACTTTGTAATTTACTGTGATTCAATTCAAAAAACAAACAAGTCATCATTATCGGTTTAGAGAGAAAGGGTGGCAATATTTAAAGGCAAAAATGGAATTTTTTCAAGTGAATTTGGTGACTAAGGTAATCAATGCTAATGAGCTTGCTGTGAGCAACATTTGAGTCAGCCTCGGTGCAAAAAGACTTTTGCAGACCTGGAAGAGGGGTTCACAAGAACAAACCAATCAAACTGCCAGGCCTGAAATTCGGAAGAGCACAAAATAGCTCTTGGGAGAAACACAGGCGTTACAGAAAGGCTCTACAATGCAGATTCACTGTTTCCCCCATTATATGCAAGAGGAACAAACGAAGCTCCTCTTGGAGGTATGCAGAGAGCTTCCGGGAATCTCAAAATCAAGTCTGCCTGTCATCCAGAGAGCCCACCCCAGACATCTTCTTGTTTCCAACAAATACCCACCCACCAACAGGTCCTGGAAGAGAGCACATGGTAACCAGAGCACATGTCAAAAGTTATTATAAAATGTCCATCTTCCAAAATACAACCTTGGCTCCGTGATATGCTTTCCTTCTTTGGAAGACAGCTCTTCTGAGAGCTATAAAAGGTGCTTAGAATGGACGGGGTTTGCTCATGGACTCTAAGCTAACAAGCATGCTTTTAAAATGTGAAGATAAAAATGCTGGTGAGAGGTTAAACAAAAATAACAACAAAATTCATGAATTAGATGGCTCCACTTTAAAGAACAGCATCATGTCTAGAATTCCTCTTTAGAGAAAAGCAGGATCACGAACGTGATCTGGTCCTCTTCCTCGAACTTCCTTTCTGATCTGCAAGCCCCAGTAGCCAGCTTTGTACTCCGAGGTCTGGGCAACACATAAAGTTCACAACTCTTTGCCTGATCTCGTGATGCTCTATCCAAACAGCGCTGTCAAAGTGTTTCCTGTCTAGGTCTGCCAGTGCGTGAGCATTTCTTTGGCTGTATCAGCTGCCAAATCAAATCCCTTTGGTAGAAAATTGCAGGGAACTCACTGGAGCCCTCTACCCTTCTCCACCTTAGGCTTGACATCGGGAAGTGACTTCGGAAGTACTCTAATGGTTACCAAATTTGGGAGAACTGACTTCACTCTGCTAGGCTAAACATGTGTTTAGGGAGTCTGCATCACTAATCATCACTTGACCTTACGACAGCACCAAAAGCAGCTCCCTCCCCCAAATAAAAATCACCTTTGAACAACTCACACCATGATGTAAATGCAAAATCATGTTGTGAGATGACTGCCAACATACTCATTTCCAGATGTCTGAGGAGACAGTGAAGAAACACCACAAAGGATGGTGACAAACTCTGCTACGGTACTTGTTACTGGGAAGCTTCACAGCTGTCAAAGCACTTAAGACAGAGAAGAACTAAAGGATGGCGATTCCTTTTCAAATTCTAACCCACCAGCGTGGGTAGAAAAGAAATGTGTCCTCAAAAACCAGAAAACTTCCCAAATGTATTATTAGCACTCTGTTCAGAAGTAATGGCAGTGAGATTTAACATATACTTACTGTTGCCCCACATTTCATTTAAAGAAACTTGTACACCAATCACATACATAAGATAGGAATCTTTTAAAAGTTCTACACATTCCACAAAATCTCCCCTCTGCATATCAGCCAGTGATAAAATCTGATTTAAGTCAAAACATAATATTGCTCAGGCTGTCCGTCCAGAACAAGCTTCTTTTTATGTACTCATCCTTGACTCACACTATTCCTGGTGGGAAATCTTCCAAAAACAACCAGATTTAGTTGTCAGATTTACAGTATCAAGGATCTCTAAAATGACTGGTTTCTTTAAAAAGAAAAGCCAAACTTTGGGTAATTACATTTAAATTCCTTAATCATATTTTCTGATCTCAATGGGAATTGTGGTGTTCCTAGCTTGAATATCTTCTCCAGAGCATTATGAATGCAGTACAGATTTTTTCTTCTTTTATTTTGCGGTGGGGAGGGAGGGCTGTCCTGCTGTACTCAAGACTGACTCCTGGCTCTGTGCTCAGGAATCACTCCAGGTGATGCTCAGGGGACCATATGTGGCAATGGGGATCAAACCCAGGTTGGTCACTTGCAAGGCAAGTACCTCATCTGTAGTACTGTCTCGCTGGGTCCTGGATTCTTCCTGCTAAACAATAGTTAACATAAGGGCTCCCTTTAGTCATGTGTTACTTTCAAGTGTGAGTTTAAGTTTTCTTTTTTCATGCAGTCAGAAACTCTCTTTCTCTCTCTCTTTCCCTCTCTCTTGCACATACACATTCTCTTAGTTTTATCACCTTTCTTGCTTTTTTAGAACCTCTCGCCACACAAAAAAAATCTGAGCATCTAAGAAGCATCTGCAAGGACACAGCTTACCAGCAGTGGTACACATAATTTGAATTTTATAATGTTTGGTTTTAGCCTACCTCTGGGCATCAGAATTGTCCTTCATCCCATTCCCATTTCTAGTCCAGCATTCTCCACCTGAACTTTCCTTACAAGTTGTATAATCATGGTTGAGTGGTTAAGGCGATGGACTTGAACTTTCTTTACATATGCAAACAGTATTTTGTGCTGTCCAATATGGTAGATTTGTGAATCTCTGAGACTAAGAAACTGAATTACAAACGTTATACCACTTCCACTTCTTAAAAATTAGGTATCCAAGGGTCAGAGAGAGAGCTCCAGAGGTTGAGCACATGCAGAACATGCTTTGCATGCAGGAGGCCTGGGTTTGGTCTCTAACATTACAAAGATCCTTGAGTATCACCAGAAGCAACCCCTGAGCACAGAGCCTGGAGTAGCCCCCTGAACACTGCTTGGTATACTCCCTCTCAGTAAAAAAAAAAAAAAAATTAAAAAAGTTATATGAAATATCCAAATAGCAAGAGGAGAGCACTGGAGAACAAGATAGCAAGCCATGAGCTATGTACAACAAAGACCAGTAGAAGCCCAAGTATCTTCTTCCTCCTGCCACAGCCGAGTAAGGACAGAATATGCAAAGACTCCTGTAATATGCAAGGGTCTACAACTGCCAGGAAAGTCACAACCTGTAAATTTAAAACAACAGAGCAACTACAGATCGTAGGGAAGACCCCATGTGTGTACTATTACCCTCCAAAGAAGAAGAAACTCTTCCATGATATTGCAGTCTGTTGGCGGAACAGGAGGGGAGAAAGTAGCTACACAAGCAGACTAAAAGTATTCTATAAAGACAAACCATATTGGAAGACTTCAGCACCAGTGATAAAGGGTGGGGAGCTTATGGTCCTGGCCTATCTGCTTAGAAAACTAGCTCAGGAAGAAATCTTGCTAACACCTAAAAAATTCCTGTGTTCACAGCAGTAAAGATACCTTTGTTAGCAATATTTTTCCCACAGAGAGAAAAATCCCTAGAAATGAAAGAGTTAAAAGAGACCAAAATTAGACACAGTTCATGTTAAAGGTTAGAAGAATAATCAGTCATTTGAAAAACACTACATAAACATTTTCCGGATGCAATTTTCAGTCCAAGGATACATTTCCCAGTAGAAATCAGCAGCTAAAAAGGAAATCATTTCGTCTCCATAAGTGCCAAATTGTATCCTGATTTTTTCCTGGCCTGGCTCAACTTTCAAAACTAGTGCTTCAACTTCTGCAATCTTTCACCCAATGACTATGTAAACACATCTTTATAAGACAGACATAATCCTTGGGTGGGCCAATTTATGTTGGATTATGAAAATACTTAAAATACAAAATCGTATAATGACTGTTGTCCTTTGGTTTTCTACTAAAAGGAAAGAAAAAATTCAGTTAGCGCAGGCAGTGGCTCATATGAAGATAATATGACACATAGACATGGCTTTTTTTCAATATATTTGAAAATAAATATTACTGACAATTCAGTAAAGCATTGCCTCATATTTTGGCAAGGTAATAGGTAAATTAAGAATTGCAAATGTGTCTCTGATGTACTCAACATGCCACACTGCACCACACAATTGGAATGAATTAAACTACTCACATGAGGCCAGGAAAAATTCTCACCCTTGGAAGCACTTGGATCTTCTGTATTTGGTCAGAGGTTATAGAAACATTAGTCTTAAAGATAAAGCAATCTCAAGTAAAAACCAAAAGATTCTTTCAGAATTTATTACTCCCTCTGATTTCTTTATATAAATCAGATATATATCTGCATATGTACATACCCCACATTTTTTCAGAACTCGTCCTAACAGAATACAAATAGATTCTTCAAACCTATTTGAAGAAAACCATAAATTTTAAATCTTCATGGAAAAGTAAACCCTATTTTTTCACTTTTCCCTTGAAATCCTAGACCTTTTATAGTCAACTACAAAATGCATCATGAAAAGTCTATCTACAATACGTAGCATGTAGACGAAAGGAATTTTAACTTTGTCCTCCAATGAACAAAGTTATGTAAGAGAAGACATTTGGGGAGTCTTTGAACAATGCAGAATAAATCACAGTTGTAAGATCTGGAAAAGTTGGTGGAAAGAGATTTCCACATCTGTGTCTATACATTCATGTCTTGGGAATAATGTATCTTCAAAACCATTCACTGGAAACTGTTGCAAAGTCTCTTTTCTTCAGTAAGCAACACTGAAGAGTAGGGATCACAAATATTTCTTCCTATGCTATTGAAATTTTCAAATATCCATAATTATATTCACAAAATGATTGCGGTGAAATTTATAACTATGGAATTTGAAATAACTAAATCCCACAATAAATAATAAATTGCATAATTTATTACAATTCTAAGAATAACGTTCTAATGGCTATATTGTCTTTCATTTTTGTTCTTGAGAAAATAAATATGTCACTGAAGCAGATGAACGGACTATACAGAAATTAACACGGCACAAGGACCTTTCTTCCCGGGTCCTAGGAGAGACTGATGAATGACGCACTATTTCTTTTTTTTTTTTTTTTTTTTTTTTGCTTTTTGGGTCACACCCAGCGATGCTCAGGGGTTACTCCTGGCTCTGCACTCAGGAGTTACTCCTGGCAGTGCGTGGGGACCATATGGGATGCCGGGGATCGAACCCGGCCGGCACAGGCCGGCTGCGTGCAAGGCAAGCGCCCTACCCGCTGGGCTATCACTCCGGCCCTGATGCACTATTTCAACTAACGAAAATTTTGCTGAGTGCAAGGATATATTTGTAATATGTTTTCTTGTTCAAATGATTACTTCTGTCCAACGTGGGACAAGGTATCAAATTAAATGTTTCCATTGAAAGACACAGACCTAAAACTTGTAACTGGTTGCTCAAATGATAAAAAATATTAGTGTTTCTGAAAACAAAAATCACCAACAAATCGAAACTAATAGAGAAGTTAGATCTAGTTCTTAAATTGAAATATTTTCCATTCCTTCCTGATTTAAAACACTTTTTGCTAAGAAAGCCACCGTTATTTCTAAGTGAAGAGAGAAAAGGGGAATTTGTCTTCCTTCTCCCCTCTCCTCACTTCGGCCATTGTCACCTGTATCTGTTTCCAGGAAGCCAATATTCATTAGGGTTAATCTGCCTACTAAATGAATAAACAAAGGATTTCTCTGTCACTAGCAGGCCAGGTGAGTTGATAGCATCTTCTAACACAGAAAATCATCTGTACCATACAGCTCAGGAAATTACCTGCTGCAACCCACACCTGCGTCCCTTGGCAGGCTGCTCCGCTATGTTCTGTAATAGAAGGAAAATAAACTACATCTAATTTTTTTTCAAAGAACTAAAAAATCTTGCATATTTAGAACAGATCAATTAAATGTAAACACACACACATACATCTTGCAAGAGAAACTAAAATGGGTAATAAGAGAGAAAAACATTGCCATGTTTTTCTTCTTAAGACTGGATATAAGAACTAATACACAAGACCAACAAATGACGAAATAAGAATATATACAGAAAAATAACATTTCAATAGATTGCAAGATCTTGCTATTACATGCAACAGCTCTTGATCAAAATGTTGTCAATAAATGAAATAAGATCCAAGGGATTATGATCTCTATCTTTCTAGACTGATCAGTTCAGACCCAGTCCAGACCCATGACCTGATGTTAGGAAAAAACAAAGACCGGTATTTATTAGCGTATTTAACTAATAATATTCTCTAGGAGGGCCTCCCACGATGGAGTAGAATTTCAGGTCCACCTTCCCAGAAGAAATCATTTTCCCAAGTTAAATTATCAATACACACACCAAAAAAAGTCATTTAAATTTGCCTTTTCAACAAATGTATGTGTATGAGACACATATATTTCAGCATGAATTTTAGTTTTTAATATTAAAGGGGGCTCCCAAGCAGTGTTGTAGGGCTCTGGGGCCATCAGCAATACTCAGCCAAGGAGGTTGGAGTCTCAACGCTCAACAATGCTCGAGGGCCACTACGGCCACATCTAGAAGTGCTGCAGGGATCTTGAAGATACATTCGGGGGGGGGGGGCAGTCATTTTAAATAATATGAGGGAATGGGGCAATAGTACAGTGAGTAGGGCATTTGCCTGCCTTGCACACGTTGGACCGGGTTCAATTTCAATCACATATGATATGGTCCCCTTAGATTCAGCAGAAATAATTCCTGAGTGCAGAGCCAAGATTAAGCCCTAAGTACAGCCCAAAAGGCAAAAGCAAAGCAAAGCAAAACAAAACAAAAAACTGAGAGCCTGAAAACCAAGTGACATGAGCAAGAAAAGAACTACAGGGCTGATTTAATGAGGCATACCACAATGGATGAGAAAACTCATGTCCACGGTGAAAACACATAGTGATTAGGGATGTTTTCTTCAGTCCTGTAAGAGGGCCTCCTTGTGATGTGGTTTGAAATAAGACTAAATCTATATATGCTCATGTACCAGCAGGCAGCTACCAGTGTGCTATTATTCTGGTGTGTGCCATCATGCAGAAAGCGGGTGCTATCTTTATTTGACTTTATTTGAAATATTTTTGCAGAACAAAGAAGTCAAATTACTGGCTGATTAGACATCATTTTCTCAAGAGACAAGAGACTGAAGAAGGGGTGGGGGAAAAAAACCTTGGGAAAGGGGTAGGTGCCACTGAGCGAGGCCAGTGTGGGTCAAACCCATAGGAACCAAGGCTGGATTTGCTCCGGGCTGATTAGAAAACAAACAGGGTCTCTGTCCATATTATTGGCGATCACTGTTATTATTGTTCTTGTATTTAACTTTGTTGTCTTCACAATGTGGAAGAGGAGGAGGAGGAGAGGAGGAGGAGGAGGAGGAGGAGGAGAGAGAGAGAGAGAGAGAGAGAGAGAGAGAGAGAGAGAGAGAGAGAAGGAAAAGTACCTGCAGGCTGTGGGAGAGGGGAGGGAATTTGGGGACACTGTTGGTGGGCATAGGGCACTGGTGGAGGGATGGGTGCTGAAATACTGTATGACTGAAACCCAATCATAAACATTTTTCTAATTGTATATCTCACAGTGGTATAATAAAAAACTTTTAAATAATAAATTTGTTGCCTTCATCATGGTTCCCTCACAATGTTTCAAGACTGAATAAGGCTAACAGATATGAATGTATACATATACATAGATGCATGTGGTTTGTTGGACACAACAAGACACCAGGGGAGAGGTCCATGTTGGACAACAGTGCTATTGAGGGGAACTAGTAGGAACAAGAGTCTTTTCCCCATGTGCACTGTGCCTAAGAAAATACAAAATACAAAGAAATAAAAAGGCCTTCCTGAAAATGTGCACTCTTTTTTTTTAAAAATCTTTTGGACCAGGTTTCTGAGATAAGTCATTTAAACATAAATCAATGTCAAATGCAAACTGTATGTGACTCCCAACAGCCATCAGCTTAAATTGTTGTATTGACAACAGATGCTAAATATGTGAATGTCATATATACATATTCTTGAATTTATTTTTGCTGAGAGGGTTTTTTTTGGTATATGTGGGAAAATTCAGCATGTCAGCTTAAGGAAATGTATATGATTTCCCTTTCAAGATCCTACAAAAACATATGGGAGCAAGATAATGTTTGTTCTGACCTGCCAAATCCTGCGGAGATCATCTCAAGTCCACATCGCATTCCTAAGCACTAATGCTCACACGGGGGCCTGTGCATTAGCAGATGTGTGAAAATGCATGGACTCAGAGAACTCCCCTATGGCCTCACATCTAAAGAAGCTCCTCTACAACAATGATTCCAGCCAAAAGCTGAAATGATGTTTCCAAGTGAAGTATACCTTCATTTAAGCCAGTGTCTGGACAGAAATATTTGACTGAAACGCTTGTTATTTGGCTCCGACCCAAGAGGTGCTGGAGTGAATGTGAGATGCTCAGGGAGCCCTTCCTTGTTCTCTCCTGGGCCTCAAGTCAATTCAAAGACGTGGTACATTCTTCCCATAGCAATTGCTAACAACCAAATCTTCACACTTCAGGCCCATTAATGAGAGAGTCAGTCGTGTGTGTGTGTGTGGGTTTAACTTATGTGTGCAGGATAGCTTATTATTGAGGCCGTAACCTCCCCAAATGTTGAAGACGTGGGGCCGGAGCGATAGTCCAGCAAGTAGGGTGTTTGCCTTGCATGCGGCCGGCCCATGCCAGCCCAGGTTCGATCCCTGGCATCCCATATGGCCCCTGGGCACCGCCAGGAGTGATTCCTGAGTGCAGAGCCAGGAGAAACCCCTGAGCATTGCTGGGTGTGACCCAAAAAAAGCAAAAAAAAAAAATTAAATTAAAAAAAAATGTTGACGACGTGAAATAAAATAAATTACTGCTGCCTACCTGCTTTAGAGCATTTTTTGAAAAATTAACAAACTTGATGTAGAAAAGTCTAGGAATTCAGTACAAGTGTTTATACATGAGCTGTAGTTAACATTTGTGTGTGTATTATAAATTTCCTTTAAAACATTGGGGAGTTTAATTCCATTGATATTAAAAAATTATCTTGGCAATTCTCACCCAAGGAACAATTTTCACTGCATCACTGTATCACTGTCTTCCCATCGTTCATCGATTTGCTCGAGTGGGCACTAGTAACATCTCCATTAGTCCTGCACAAGCAAGTGTAACCCAAGGGCATCTGCTTGCTCCAGGGACAGGAGGAGCCCGAAACCATTCTTCAGGTCATGGAACTGAGGTCCATAATAGTTTTTGGCATAACAAGTAAATACAACACGGGTAGCTTATCAAGACTCAAATAAGATTGACTGGGGTTGCATGCAAATTCTAAATGTTGGAATACTAGCGATTTTTACCAACTCTCTTTCCATATTCAGAAACACTATATATTGTTAAATTTATGTAAATAAGTCCTGCATCTCTGAAAAATTTCCTAGTTGATTTTAAAATTAATTTTTGGCCACACCTGGCAGTAATCAGGTGCCACCCTGGCTCACTGCTCAGAGTCACTTCTGCTGGTATGGGGAGCGGGGTTGCCTGTGAAGGGGGTGTACCCGGTAGTACTAGAAATCGAACCTGGACTTCCCACATGCAAAGCATGTCCTCAGCCCACTGAGCTATTTCTATTGCCCTCTTTTTTTTTTTTACTTTTTTTTTTGTGTGTGTGGTCATATGCAGCAGTGCTCAGGGGTTATTTCTGGCTCTCCACTCAGGAATTACTCTTGGCAGAGTGTGGGGACCATATGGGATGCTAGAGATTGAATCCAAAATGGTCTCATGCAAGGTGGCTGTCCTACACACTGGACTATATCTACAGTCCTCTTGCACCTATTTTAATGCAACTTTTCCTATTTCTTATTTGGGCTATTCCTAAGTATTTTACATTACTTGACAACTATTACAAATGAAAGTTTTAAAAGAATTTTTCCCCGCCCCAAAAGTTCTTAAAGAATTTTATCTTATAACGACTTTTTACTGTTTTCTAGAGAATGAATGTTTGGTATACTGATCAAGGATCAGATCAATTTAAGTTCTTTTAGTAGTTGATTCTCTTATTTTCTAAGAAAAAAATTTCTCTATAAAGGATACTGTAGAGTTATACTCCTTTAGAGAGTAGTTATGCACTGAAGCTCATGCAGAGTTGTCATTTTCCTGACTTTTAAAGGTATGTTAGTAGTAGTCCAGATTAAATATGATCTTCATTTGATTTAAGATAGGTGTTTTTTGCCATTTAAAGAATTTACCAGTCTCTTCCTAATTATCTCAGAAGAAATCCTGACATTTATGAAATAACATTTTAGCATCAGGAAATATTATGATATTTTCCTACGGAACCAATTAATATTGCATATATAACAGTACTTTTCAAACATGAGACAAATCCTATTTTGTCATGCAACATGATTCTTTATGGTAATGTTCACTTTGGTTTGTTGATACTTTATTTGATATTTATGCATATAAGTAGCTATGGAAGACTGCACAGTTCGGTTTCGTATGTTATGCTTGTTAGGTCTGAACTATTGATTTTTTAATCCTCTCTTATGGAGATGGGGAGGAAAATCTTGTCTTCAATAGGTGTCACAAAGTTCCTGTATACTAATGTTATTTACTATGAAACAGGGAAAGGCAAGAGGCCTTAGCCTGCAAGCAGCAAGGTGAGATAATGGCTTCCACACGGCTTAACTGTCAGCCTTAATCAGTGTGAACTGCAGTGTCGAGACTGCCAAACAAACACCATTTAAAAATATAGGACCTTATAGGAATAAACAAACAGAAGGAAGGCCAACTCTATTTTTTAATTTTCTTTTTTTTTAGCTTTTTGGGTCACACCCAGTGACGCTCAGGATTACTTCTGGTTTTTCGCTCAGGAATTATTCCTGGTGGTGCAGGGACCATATATGGGATGCTGGGGATTGAACCCAGGCTGGCCGCATGCAAGGCAAACAGCCTACCCGCTGTGCTATCGCTCTGGCCCCCGCCAACTCTATTTATAAAGCCACAATGGTTTTTTTTTTCAGTGTCAATATGGAATGAGATATAAGAAAGTCAGATTAGAAAAAAAGGCCAAACAACATGCATTTTAAACAGGAGAATCAGGAGCCTGCCAAGGGAGTTGCAACTTAGGTAAATGTTAATTAAAATCTGAATTGTTCAATATATTCAAAAGTTCAACAGTTCTGGGGTCCTTCGTTTCAGTACTTCTCACAATGGTGTTTACCAGTTTGTGATAGGATCTATATCGCGAACTGGAGAAAAAAAATACTTTTGTCTTTCTGATAGGTTATTTCATAAGATGAACTGCATTCAGGGACGGGAGTGATAGTATAGTGGGTAGGGCACTTGGTTGCACACAGCCGACCCAGGTTGGATCCCAAGCAATCCATATGGTCCCCCTAGACCCACCAGGGGCAATATCTGAGTGGACAGCCAGGAGTAATCTGAGTATTGTTGGTTCTGTTAACCCCCAACAGAGGAACTGCATTCAGCGTAATAACATTTGTACTCCCTTTGGCCCAAGAGCAGTAAAATTTCATGCCCCATGCCACCCAGAGTAAGAAAATTTCCATTGTAGAATATTCAGATCACAAAGGAACTAAAAGGAAACAGTAACTCAAACCAACTGCAGTATCAGAACACATTAAACTTAAACATTAAACTTATTAGCGTAAGTTTAATAGGTGTTAGCTGCTAGCTCTTTCTGTAAGGATCAGCTCCACAAAAGTTATATTTGCAGTCTCTGCAGGTTTACTATAAAATGTCTATGAGAGAACAGACTGGGTTATCCACACAGCAGAGGAGCTGATCACACCCGGCGGGCGCGGTCGCATGCGGTCGAGTGGTTCATCAATAAATACTGGAGATCAGAGGTGACTACAAGAGTATGCCACCTGCGGCAGAGCCTGGCAAGCTACCTGTGTCGTATTTGATATGCCAAATACCAGTAACAATTATAGACCTCATTCCCATGACCTGATGGAATGGTTTGAGGCTCTTTATGTTCCTGGAGCAAGCAGATGCCCTTGGGCTCTACTAGTATGAGACAGGACATATGGAGATGTTACTGGTGCCCGCTCTAGCAAATCGATGATGAACAGGAAGATAAGTAATACAAGACAAGTGTGCAATATATCGTGAAATGATCAAACCAATGAGTCTGATTAATAATTAGCATCCATTACTACAGTTACAATTCCATTTTGCTTGCGATGACAACTTTTTAGAGACCTTATGACAATTTGTTTATTCTCTCTCCCTCCCCTTTCCTGTTTCATTATGCTTTTCCCTTTGGTGACACCCAGCAGAGCTCAGAGCTACTCCAAGGGCTTGTGCTCAGCTGTGCCCCCTGAGGACCATGTGGTGCTGAGAATTGACTCCAGACCTCCCACACGAAACGGCGCACTTAGTCTACAAAGTTACCTCTAGGTCCTTTTGTTGTTGCTGTGATGATTTGGGGCCATACACACACAACTATTTTAGTTGTGGAGCAAAGTGTGAAGGTCACACAATAAACTGGGGTGCTTGTGCACTTGGCCAAACATGCATTAGTATAGTTGGGGTCTCCTGCCCAGAGTTGAGGCACATGTATGGCAAGGTGTTTGCTGCAGTGCTCACACACATGGACTCACTAGAAGCAGCACTGTCTGTGGAACCTGCATACCTCTTCAGTTGCAGGTTTGTGAGGACTGCACCCCTTTCCCGGCACACACACACACACACACACACACACACACACACACACACACACACAACCACCCTAGATGCAGTGTTGCCAGAAACCATTTCAGGCTACACACGCACGCATGCACACAGACACACACACAAACCTGGATGCGGTGTTGCCAGAAACCCTTTCACGGTACATACACACACACACACACACACACACAATGCAGTGTCACCAGAAACCACCTGCAGCACTTGGGACTGCAGACAGTAGATGCAGGGTGACACTCCGGACCCTGTGGGACACTGGGGATTGAGCACAGGTTTGCCAGGCGAGCTGCTGTGCTAATTGTCCCAGCCTGGGAGGAAAACTTTTAAGATATACTCTATAAGACACGTGCAAGTATTATTAACTTTAGTGGACAGGCAGCTGCATGCTGTGTATATTTCCCAGAACTATCTTACATCTTATGAAGGGAACTTTTTACCGTTTTCATGTCCATTTGTTCGCTCCTCGCTACATCAACCATCAAGTGTTCATTCCATTATTTAAAAAATCAGCACAGAGAAAATTAACACATGTTGTTTCTTAAAATTGGAAACATGTAAATCAAAGATTTGTTTTCTTTTCATATTTCTACTAGTAAGCTAAACTAATCGGTACCTGAAAAGCTTAATGACATGGAGACAAATGATTTAGAATATTGAATAAACTTATTTTAATAATATTTCATGAATTGAGGAAAATCTGAAATAATAAATGGGCTAAGTTCTAAAAGATCAATAATATATCAATAATATATCAATTTAATAATGATTTTATATTAATAAAGAGCAGGTGCTAAGAAATTATATACCAAAACATTCACTATCACTATCACTATCTTCCCGTTAATCATCTATTTGCTAGAGCGGGCACCAGTAATATTTCCATATGTCCTCTCTCATGCTAGTAGAACCCAAAGGCATCCGCTTGCTCCAGGAACATAAAGAGCCTCAAAGCATTATATTAGGTCATGGGAATGACCTAATATAAATGTTACTGGTATTTGGCATATCAAATACAACACGAGCAGCTTGCCAGGCTTGCCGTGGGTGGCATACTTTAAAGTTTTTAAAAAATTTTATTATACCATGTGAGATATACAATTACAAAGATGTTGGGTCTCTGCCAACATCTACAGTGTTCTAGCACCCATCCCTCCACCAGTGCCAAATTCCCACCATCCATATCCCAAATACGCCCCCACCACCCAAAACCTGCCTGCCCCTATTGCAGGCACATTTTACTTCTCTATCTCTTAGACACTGATATTCTTAACCCTTAAAAGGTAGTAAGTGAAGGGCCAGAAAGATAGCTTCATAGACTTCTATGCAAAACATGCTTCAGATGTTGGAGGCTTGGGTTTTACCCCACAATGCCAAGAGCACCCCAGAATGACCCCAAGTATAGATTCAGGAATGACTCCCAACAATGTGGGTTGTGGATCCAAAACAAACCCCAAACCAAACAGAATAACCAAAATCTTGACAACCAAAACACTAAGAATGAATTACTCTATCTTTAGAATAAAATTAGCTTACGAATTTCACATTTTTTATGACCCTATGTTTCCCAAACGTTCTTGAAAGAACATATACAAACAAGGAGGACAGCATTTAAATGAGCTGCTGAGAAGCATAAACGGAACTCAAAGAAACGTCCCCTGTTTCCCTGACGGTCCAGTGTGCACCAGTGCAAAAACTCTTCTACCTTTCTTGCTTTTCTTTCCTACACTATAGCAAAAACTAAAGTGTAGGAATTCTGTAGGTTTTTCCTCTAGTGTCAGCATACTCATGGCCATTCATGGCATCCTAGCCACACCACCACTAAACTTTTATTGAAAACCTCACAAATGAAATGAGGCTCCTTGTAAGTTCTTTTGGCGATCCTCTGGCTAGAAAAATTAAAGGTCTAAGGAAAGCAAAGTCCAGGTTTTGGGGTAAACCACCTGGGTAGAAATCTGGGTGGGTCTAGGGAATGTTTTCAAACCACTCTGCCCTATGGCAGGGTAGTTTTCAATAAACTTAAGTAGGGCATAGTTATATATCACCCAATTAAAAAATTTTCATAGCACAGGGAGTGATGAAAGAGTAAAGGCACAGACACAGCTCTATCATAAGCCACAGTTAAGTCAAAAGCAAAGAGGAAGGCAAGCGAGGGTAACTGCAAGTGAATTATAGAGCTTGGAAAGATCAAGAATTCACGCATTTCTTTATTCTCAGCTCTGCCTAGATTTAGAGCATGTTCTGCTTCCCTGGTGGAAGGACTGCTTGCTTCAGCCGGGACATCCTTACATGTTTTCAGTGATTCCCTGGAGGCCTGCCCACGAAAAGCTCACATCAATGTACTTCGGCTCTGAGGTTGGGCAACGTTCATGAAGTAAGGGATAAATAAAAATTAAAAATGTTAAAGTAAGGGGAAAGATAATGCCTTAAGCATTATTCTTTGTGGCAAGGGTAAAAAAAATTGTTTTTGACTTTTAAAGCCTACAGATAGCTGGGGCAAATGAAGATGCTTAAAAAAATCCTCTGATAGCAACAGACAGACATTCATTCCCAAGATGACACACAATACTTGATTTGCAGCTTAAAGCACTTACGGTGCCTAAGTCAAAATGAAATCACCATCTTATCCAATAACAGATCAAGTGTGAAGTGAAGTGCCTTTTCTACTGAAAAGCACGGTTCTCACCCCCGAGGTTACCTGCCACTTAATTACTGATATTCCTAAGCATTCCCCCTTTCTGCAATGGAAACAAATAGAAATCGTAGCATTTTGCCCTACTGTTGTAACTCAAAAGTTTATTTATCAGAAGGAAAGTGTATCTTGGTTAGTCCGCAGTCAAGGATCTGTCTGCTACATGCCTAGAACCAAGTTGAAAGCTCTCAGAATTGATGCCAAAGTGAGTGTGTGGGTGGAGAGATTCCGTGAAAGAACAAACATCAAGCCCACCCAACTCCTGGAAATTTTAAAGAAAAGACAAAACTTTCCAAGGGAAATAGTCATTTTGTTAAATGAAACCATTTGTAACTTGAGTAGTTTTTTTTTCTTTCTTTCCACATATCCTAAGAAAAATCCACATACTGTCCTCTAATAGGCTCTGAAGTGTTGGTGGAAAGAAGGGTCAACAAGAGCAGAAACCACTAATGCCAGCCTCGAAGAAGGAAGAGTAGAGGGCAGTGACGCCCGACACTTTTATGATCCCAAAGTAAAGTCTATTCCAGGCTAAAAACCCTCCGCCAATCTGATGCCAGGAACAAGTTTTAGTCAAACTAAAATCTTCACATATAAAAAACAATGTCATATTCTACATCCTCGTGAGATTTTTCATTTACAGAAATGAAAAGGAATTCTCAAAAAAAGGAAGCAAGAAGCTTGAATGAGAAACAGAGGACAGACTGACACGGAGCGAGGCAGGGGGAAAGTGTGAATGGATGGCAATTTGTTCTGACAGATGAAGAGGGCAAAACCAAAAATAACATGAGTCTTATTAATGTGCTTGAAGGATACTCTGCTACTCAGACTTATCAATAAAATGGCTTCATTTCTTCCCCACTGTAGACAAAGCAAAATGTCTTTATGTGCAAGACAAATATAACTAATGTCAGCTAACTGGGGAGAAAACTATTTTGAGATTTTCCTTTCTGAGAAGGAAAACGGGAGTTGAGAGTTAATTGCTATTCTCCCCAAATCCCATGAAATGTCAAATATAAGTTCAGTTTAGAAATCAACAATCAACACAGTACCCAAGGCTCAGCCATGAATACTTTTCCTTTAAACAACAGTCACAGATATCTCATAATACTGAGAGTACATCCAAACAATGAAGGATCACAGAATTCAGATCACAAAATTGAGGTAGTTTTGATATCTAATACAATAAATGTGTTTTATAAATCAACAGAATAAGAACACTATTTTTCTTTCTGGTTCACACCTGGCAATGTTCAGGGGTTACTCCTGGCTGTGCACTCAGGAATTACTCCTGGCGATGCTCAGGGGACTATATGGGATACCAGGGACTGAACCCGAGTCGGCCACGTGTCGGGCAAACGCCCCTACCCCCTATATGACTCCTCAGGCCCCAATTTTTCATACTATTGCTATTTTTATTTTGGGGTATGATCACATCCCTAGTGATGATCAGAGGTTACAACTGGCTTTGCTTTCAAAAATTACTCCTGGCACAGCCATTCTCAAGGTCCGACTCCACAGCTCAACAGAGCCCCATCCAAGAGAGAAGCCGAATTCAATCGCAGGTGGGACTCGGTGACCAAGTTCACCAGGCTTCCCAAGGAGCTGAAGCTGGGGCCCCTTCCCCCCCCTCGGTCCCTCCACAAAGGCCTGGTGGGCCCACCCAGGACTAATGTCGATGCTGTCAGCTAGAATCCAAGTACACAGGTGCAGGGCGGAGCTTCTGCCCACCTGCCCTGTGCTAGGCTGATGGGGCATCCTGGAAGGGGGCAGGTTCTGACCCTTGCCTCTCCCCTCAACAGACTCTCTCTGAGGCCAGAAAACCCGCGCATCACAACCACAGCCATTCTCAAGGTCCGGACTCCACAGCTGGACAGGGCCTCACCCCCCATGGCACACGGCGACAAACCAAGTATACACATCTAACAGGTATCCCATCACATTTCATAGAAACACAAGTGTGTGGACACGATGTATGGTCTGTGGGAACATATCAAAAATTTCCTATATAGTAGGCTCAGATGGCAATGGAGATTTAAAAATCTCGAATGACTTTTGTCTAAGACTACATTCATTGAGTGTGTTTAGAGATGTGGCCCCAATGAGCAATATACAATAGATTATTCAGCGTATGTGTAAGACAAGCTCAAACGGAGGTTGAGATAAATGTGAAATAGGTGTTGTCCATAGGTGCAGTGGTGGTGAGTCTGAGGTTAACAGTAAACCCAGAAAGTGTTCTGGAAACCCAGAAAGTGAATCCAAGAACAGAATTGGCCAAACTCCCACACAACCCCCAAAAAAAAAAGCTATGCCTTTGTCAATACCATTCCCTTATATGAGCTGTAATGATCAACATAATTGATGCCCGTTAGGGGAGCAGGAAAGGAGATGGGGATGGGGGGAGGGGAAATGGGGGTCTCTGATGGTGGTGGGGGCTCACCGGTGGTGGGACTGGTGCTGAACGATGAGTCTTACAACTATATTGCAAAAATATTTGTACTTTGTAAATCACAGTGTTTAAATAAATAAAAGAATGAAAAAAAAATTACTCCGGGCAGACTTAAGGGACCATATGAGATAATGGAAATCAAACCTAGGTCAGCTGCATATAAGACAAATACTTCAGCCACTGTGTTTTCTCCAGACCCAACTACTGCTATTTTTTTTAAAGGCAGAAGTATATGGTAAGGGAGGAAGTAAACAATAACTTCTCTGATTCATACTATTATCTCCCTCCCTTATCTCCCTCTCTCTTTCTCTCTCTATCTCTCTCTGACATTATCATGTTTGTTACTTTGCATACTTTCAGCACACAGTTCTTATCCAGAGTAATAATTTCCAACTCTCATTATCACAGTGGTCCCTTCCCTGTCCCAACTTCTTTCTCCCTTAGCATGAGACAAACTTCCATCCATGAACCAATTATTTGACACCACAAAGGTCACACAAACTACTGTAAAAATGCAACCATCAATAGCAGGAGCCAAAGAAATATCCCTAAAAAAAAAAAAAAAGAAATATCCCTGCAGAGCATTTCTAATTATTCATTTTTGGATCAAAACTATTAAATAGAAGGCATAAACGGCATAAAAACAGTAAGAAGGGGGCCGGAGCGATAGCCCAGCGGGTAGGGCATTTGCCTTGCACGCGCCGGCCCATGCCAGCCCGGGTTCGATCCCTGGCATCCCATAAGGTCCCCGAGCACCGCCAGGAGTAATTCCTGAGTGCAGAGCCAGGAGTAACCCCTGAGCAGCTCTGGGTGTGACCCAAAGGACAAAAATAAATGAATGAATGAATGAATGAATGAATGAATGAATGAATAAATAGTAAATACAGTAAGAAATCAAGCTTGAGTACTTTTAACATGTGAAAATGTAAGTCCTATGATTGGGTTCTGAACAGCTCTTTCAAGTTTCAAAGCAGCTAAAAATGTTGAGGTCATAAACACTGTCGAGGACAATGTTCTATTGGGACCCTTTCCTCGCATGCACAGGGCGAGGCTGGAAGTGTCAAGTCCATTTACAATCGGGAAGGCCCACTGAAAATCGGACATTTAGCCTAAGAGATACTGTTCTTGTGAGAAACAGAATAGTTTTGTCTCCCTCTACCCCGCCACCACATACAAAATAAATTTTGAACATTCCATAAGTTTGCTTCTTCCTCCAAGCAGCTGGAAAGCCTTTCCCGAATTGAGAAAATATGATCTGATTAATAATAGCTTTCCTCACTGAAATGATAAAACTCTCCTCAGGGAGGATGTGCCAGTGGTCTCTTAAAGTTCCTTCAAAGAGTAGGGGGTGTATTTTATGAACTCTGATGCCCATAGTGTATGATATAAAGAAAAATACGGAGACTTCCTGTCCTGTATCAGATACACACCTTTGCTGCCTTCTGATTCTGGGAACGAAATCAAGGGATGCTATTGTGACTGAAGTGCTCAACCTTCTGGAAAAAAAACCAAACGCTTTCACTCACTGAATCATATCTTTGCTTTACCACACATTAGGTGGGGGAACCTTATTTAATACATTTAACCTCAGTTTCTTCCTTTATACAAGTACCAAGCCATAATAACGTGCAATGGTAACCTGTCAAATTCTGAAAGGTATTAACTTCTATTAGGTGTTAAAGAGTTTTCATGAATGTTTTGCACGTGCACACTCTAAAACGCTATAGGGACAAGAAAACCTCCTTCTCACTTAGGAGGCATTATGGTGTCTAGTGAAGGCAAAGAATTTGGTTTCAATATTCCATGTGGAAATGTTGAATTGATTAACATTTATTGAGTGCCTATTATGTGGCAGAACCATTCTGGGTTCTGTGGGGAATACAAAGATGAGCTCACAGTCTAGAATGGGAAGTGGTGCTCAACTAACTTTACTAGGAGGCGATAAACACAACAGTAAAAGTTCAAGAACAGAGGAGAGAGAGTGATTAATTTAATCAATTGGGTGAATTGGAATAAACAGCAAAATTAAGAACAGGTTTCAAGTCAAATAAAAAGATCCAGGCACCAACCAAAGTCGAACTAAATTCTCTCTCTAGGGTTGTGGGCTCTGATTCAGGAATCAGGGCCCTCCATGGCTGTAAAAACTCAAGAGAGATCCACTAAAGGGTTGTGTCTTGACACAGAATACGCCAGATGCTCTAATTTATCTTTTTTTAGGGAAAGGTTCTTTTTTTGAACGATGAGCCTTTTTCTCATTAAAAATCAAGTAACTCTATATTTGAAAACTATATGAACTCATATGAGGGTTTACTAAGTGGAGAAGTCAATGAAAGTCTAAACTGCACCTTTTGGAATTCTCCACAATAGACACTGAGCATTCGTTTCCCACATAACTGTACTCAAGATATCTTGGAGCATATGCCTAGAACATAAGAACAGATCACTGAAAGGGTAGTATCCAACAATGAATCTGCAATATACTTGTTCAAATTCCCTATATACCAACACCTTGAGCTCATGTTTAATAAGATGTGTTAGCTTAAAAGAACTTCCCCGTCACCCATACAAAATGCCTTAGAGTTAGCAGAAAACAAAAGGCCATCAATTCATTTCGGTGTTTGCCAGAGGTAATCAGAGATTCCAGAAACAAACAAACAAAAAACTGCTATAGTCACAACTAACAATAATCTTCAAATTCTCATCTTCATGCTAGTTCTTGAGGGTCACTGTTTCTTTACTTTTATTATATAGATGTAAAAGCTACCGAAGCATACTATTTAAACATAATGATGCTTGGGGATGCTTTTGGTGGGGAGACAGTCACCTCAGCAATGACTAAAGGCTGAGGAATCTTTGCTGGAAATACTAAGCCCAGTTATACAGGCTGGACGGAAGTTTAATGCTGGGGCTTGATGGTACAGGGCCACACCTAACTGTGCCCGGGTGACCAAGCAGGTACCAGTAGTTGACTGGGGGCCTGTACATATGTGCTCCAGCCCTTTGTGCTATCTCCCTTTCTCCCTAGTACCTACATAAAGCTGCCCCCGCTTTTTAAAACAGACTGGAGAGATAGTACAGCAGGTAAGGCAATTATTTTGCATGTGGCTGACCCATTGGGTGTGGTCCTGGGGTTCAACCACTAGTTGTAATTCCCTGATTCTGTGCACTGCTGGGTGTAACCATTACAAAAAGAAAAGAGAAAGATCATTTGAATATCTCTGCAAAATATTTCCAACTAATCATTTTCTGAAGGCCCAAACAAAGGAACAGTGGTCATAAACTTCAGAGCAACCCTGATGGAGGACACAAGGACAGCAATACATTTCCAGGTCTAAGTGAGGTAATGGGGATGTAATTACTCAGCATTATTAAATTTTAATCCCTTTATGGTATGTTTAAAGTCTTATGATTTATCAGAAATAAGCAGTGCACAAATATTGATTATCTGATCCGTGGCAGCCACCAATACCAGGCATGCAGAAATACAGAGAGTTGTTTTCACAGAGGCCCCCAGTACAAAAGATTGCTTTCCCTATCTTTTCCAGGCATTTGAAGTATATGGGATCCACTAACACACATTCAAACGTTATCTTAAACCCATCGGTGCAGAGCTATCAGAATTCACATCAGCTATAACTTCATTTCCATTTTCCTGCTTTTATTTCAATTTTTAAATTTCCTCACCATGACTTAGAACTGTTGATAAGAGAGTTACAGAATATCAATGATCCAACTCTAAACCCATTGCCAGTGCTGGATCCTTCAAACTAAAACTGCTGCAAGTGCTATTTCCTCTACCCTCCCAGCCTGTAGCTAGAGATGTCAGAATACCTGCTCTCCCAAGTTGGATTTCATCATACCTGTAGATACATAAAAGACCAGATTACAACAAACTATTTAAACTGCAATTCAACTGCAGGTGTTTGAGTCAAAGGAGGAAAAACCCTATTTTGATATTCAAAAAATTACAGTCACAAGCCACTGGAATACAAGTCATGATTTTTACAAGCTATCAGGATAAATTCAGAGGTGAGATTTAAACTTCAGCACCCCAAATTCTAAAGATACAAGATGCTAATCCCATAGGAATCCACTCTTCTATGATCATCATGATAGTCTCTAAAATTCTATTAAGTATTTAAAAGAGAGAGAGGGAGAGAAAGAGCCAGACAAAGCCTCTATTTTTTCTTCTCTCCATTCACAACTTTTAGCTCCAATATTCTGAATATAGGCATTTTCTGTAACAAGAAGCTACCTTTGTAACATCCAGATAATTATGGGTTTGGGTCAAGAACTTTAAACCATATCACTTACATCTCTACACAACAACGACCCTCCAGCACTGTCTGTATCCACCATAATAGGGACAGCTTTTAAGTATCTGTGACACTAAGAATTTTCAGTCTTATCAATGCCAGAAACAGAAAGCCAATGGCCAGGCAAGCCTGCCAGTTGTGCCTGAAGCACCAAGGACAAGCTGGGAATTCAGCAAACTGGAACTCACGGGCAGCTGCATTTACACATTTCACCACCTGAATAGTTGATTCTCTCGAATGCCCACATGGATCGTCTCAGCACAGTGTTTTGAAATGAATATTTGATGAGAAAGAGTAAAAAGAGGTTTGGACCTATCTGAGGTACCACCATAACATGTTTACAAGCCATCCTGAGCTGTGCTCAAGGCTTTCTCCCGGCTCTGAGTGCTGAGGGGACTGAGCTAGCATTGGCCATATGCCAGGCAAGAGACTTGAACGTTTTGCTATCTTACAAGCTGGTATTTTCAGTAATTTTATAACAAAACCAAGTGGCTTTGGTCCCACTCTTCGTATGTTTCTGAAATGAACCTGTGATCCCAATGAAATCAGATCAAATGAGAGGATACGAAATCACTGGACATAATGTTGGGAGTACTGAAGAAGGAAGCCTCAGTTTCCCTTGCCCCTGGAAGAAGCCAGTTTCTTCTTGCCAGATGCTTCATCTCCCCTCCCCCATCTCCCTAACACATACTTCATCCCCAAGGTCCTTTCTTAACATGCCAAGATTTTTGTAGGCCCATAAAATTCTCCCTTGGATCTTAGGCTCACAGGAAGCCCACAAAACCTGAGGCAAATGGAGAGGAAGGCACAATGGTAATGTTCTGTAGCATGCATATCTTAGAAATGTAGGGGGCCAGAGCGATAGTCCAGCGGGTAGGGCATTTGCCTTGCACACGGCCAGCCTTATGCCGGCCCGGGTTCAATCCCTGGCATCCCATATGGTCCCCCGAGCACTGCCAGGAGTAATTCCTGAGTGCAGAGCCAGGAGAAACCCCTGAGCATTGCCAGGTGTGACCCAAAAAAGAAAAAAAAAGAAAAAAAAAAGAAATGTATAGATCCCAATTTCCATCTAAAAGTGCTACAGGAAGAGCCTTTACTTGTTAACTTCTTTGCATCCTCTATACCATTTGTTAGTTGATAACTCCACAGAGAGCCTTTAAAAGGGCTTACACAAAATTCCTTACTTTTGACTTAGAGTCCTATACTAAGTTCCTCCCCACAAGGGGAGTACCTTTCCTTCTCTTCTACTTTCCAATAAACTTTTCTACTTTCTAACTCTGAGTCTGAGCATTTTTATTATTCATTATTTTCATTCTTGAAAATATTGAAGAACCTGGGAATTGCGATCGACCCCAGAGACCTGCCGCCGCTGCTTCTGCCTCACCTCCACCAGTACCAATATGAGGTTTTGCCATCTTCTTCGAGAAAAGGATCTCATATTACCAACGGAATCTATAAACATCATCCTAATTTTGTGAAACGAAATTAGCACTAGAGTCTGAAGCTATGAAATAAATAAATCAGAATAAAACTGTTCTAAGAATTTTGGCTTTCAAGAAATTTACCCTGATATGTACAGCTTTTGATCATTCCTACAAGGAATACATTGAATTGCTTGAAACTTTGAATTACTACTTTTTAAGAATAGTGGAAAATTTGCAGCTGTTGAGTACATTTACTGTAATATTTAAATGTCAGTCTTTCCAGTTTTAGAACATCAGTTTGACTTCTTCATGAATTTTTTTGCATCTTTTTCTCATTACAATTAATGAATAATAGAATGTACAAATAAAGGAATAGAGCTGGAGGGATAGCTCAAATAGCAGAATACATGCCTAGCATGTGTGAGGCCCTGAGCTCGATCCTGGGTACTCATGGCCTTCCTAAGCATCGCTGGGAATAGCCCTAGTGGAATAGTTCCCAAACCCCAGGCACTGACAAGCCTTATCAAAAAGATCAAAGAAAAGAATGACACAATAATGTAGCTTCCAATTTAGAAATGATCCGATATAGAAATGTAGTTTTTGCTTTTTAAAACCTGTATCTAACATTGTATTTAATAGTGAAATATTAAACACCTAGATTAAGTCGATCACTTCTTTATAACATTACATTGGAAGTCTAAGAGAGCATCACAAGGGAGAAAACTAATAAAAGATATAAAGATCAGAAATAAACACGATTATCTTTTTTTTGGTCAAGCAATATGATTACAGAGTAGAATCAATACGTGAGGGCCAGGGATGAGGCACAAGTTATAGGAAAAATACCTCACATGTGTGAGGCCCAGGGTTTGATGGCAGCACTGAAGGTCCCTTCTACCAACTCCGTCCCATGACAGGAAATGAGCCTGGTCCTTAAACAGAGCTAAGTGTGGCCCACAAAACTAACACAAGGAGAAAAAATAAATGAAACCCTAATCAAATCTCATTCCATATATATGTAAATGTTTTAGTGTATATACATATAGATGAAATATTTTAGTGGGTTCAAGTCACATGATTTTCTAACCATGATGCTTTTGTGCTCTCAAAACTAGAAGATTCCAAAGAACTTTGACTAATGTGTGTTGTGCCTAATAATATGAAGACACTTATCAATTAATGTGTCTAAAAATAATAACAAATACATTAAAAGATTAACATAAATGATACATTTATTATAAATAATTTCAATGCCAACAAGTACAGTGAGAAAGCTGATTTTACTTTTTAAATGAGAAAATCCTTAATACAGGCAATTGCTAGTTATCTATCAGTTGATCATTCACTCTGTTATGAGATGTGACTTAGGGGTATATAAAGATAAATTTCTCTCACTCAAAAAAGGAAATAGAAAGGCACAGAGCTCTTTCAGATTCTGGATATACACCCCTTTGATATGACATGTAACAAATCAGTTGCAATAATATATGTAACGTATCTTTCATATTTTGCTATTTCAAAACCCTCTGTCCTATCTTATAATTGATGAGTTGCTTACTCATTTCACAGTCATACAGACGAAATCAGTCACTTGAAAAATACCACAGATCTACCAAATATTGAATTATACACATGATATAAAACCATTATATCAACAGGCTATCATAATTAATTACCTATCGCATCAGAAATACCTTTAAGTAATGAAAAAATATTTGATAGACAAGTTAAATACCTGTGGATATACATTTTCTGAATTTTAAACTTTCAGCTTAATCACTGACAATAAATTGTCAGGGGTTTTTTAGGGGCGGGTGGAGGAACTCAGAGACTAGTCCTGGCTCTGTGCTTAGGAGGAATAGAGGTGCCAGGGATTCAATCTTGGCTTGCATGCATACAAACCAGCCCTGTAGCCCCTGTACTCTCTCTCTTACCCAGATTTTATCAGTTGTTATCCTTGAAGTAACAGGGCTTACTCTATTTTTGAGAAAAAATTTGTCAAATACTAAAAATATCAAAATAGCTTGTCAATAATTCTATCAAATGAAATGTCTCCTATGAAAACAACTGTCAGCTCAGTTAACAAAAATCACACAAGTGAGTTTCTTCAAGCCAATTCTACTACTTTAATTTCCATGGTGATGTGGAAACTAATAAATAAGTACACAGGCACCAAAGTGTAATAGAATTACTTTATTCAAATTTAGAATATAATAAAATGAATGATTTTTACTACTATAAAAACATCCTAAATAATTATTTCCCCTCTTTTGGTCACACCCAGCAATGCACAGGGCTACTCCTGGCTCAGTGCTCGGGATCACTAACAGCAGTGCTCCAGTATGCAAGGCATGTGCTCCATCTTGCTATTCTCTCTCATGTTTTAACATTTTTTTTTAAATACTATGGATGAGTAGATTTCGTTACCAGTAGAGTTTGGTGCTTTAACTACATATGCTTAATACCATACATATTATCTATTACTGCTTTTTTTTTTTTTTGCTTTTTTTTGGGTCACACCCGGCGATGCTCAGGGGTTTCTCCTGGCTCTGCACTCAGGAATTACTCCTGGCGGTGCTCGGGGGACCATATGGGATGCCAGGAATCGAACCCAGGCCAGCATGGGCCGGCGCGTGCAAGGCAAAAGCCCTACCCGCTGGGCTATCGCTCCGGCCCCTATTACTGCTTTTAATACACTATTAAAAAAGACATTATGACTCAATATTGTTATAAAAATAGCTTCCATTCATGGACTTCTTAAATGGCAACCTCCAGGAGTTCATGGAAATCACTGCTATTTATGTTTACATGTATGTTTATGGAAATGTAAGAAAATACAATAAGATATACATGAAAAGGTAAATTAATTAAGCTGCTTGATTTCAAACTTAATAAATAGCTATAGCAACTGAGGAAGAATGACAGTGTGTGAACACCGAAATTTTTTTAGCTCGATCAATGTAACAAAATAAAGACTCCAGGGAAGATGTGTTTTTAAAATACATCAATGAGATTTACTGGAGGAAATAAATCTCTTTGATCACTATCGTTGAAATAACTAGTTATCTATTCCTGTAACGCAAAAAAAAAAAAAAAAACCACTGAGCCTTGATCCTTGCCTTATACAACAATTAAAAAAAAACTTGAAAAGGATCCTCGAGGGGGCCAGAGTGATAGTCCAGTGGGAAGGGCATTTGCCTTGCACGCAGCCAACCTAGGTTCAATCCCAGGCATCCCATATGGTCTACTGAGCACCACCAGGAGTAATTCCTGAGTGCAGAGCCAGGAGTAACCGCTGAGCATCGCCGGGTGTGACCCAAAAAAAAAAAAAATCCTCGACCTAAAGAAAAATACCAGAGAAAATGGTACTACTGCAATGTCATACGAAGGAAAAACTTGTGTTTCAAACAAACATAAAAAATATGGATTTTATCAAAATATCCCACAATGTAGTGAAAAGGCAATAAATCAAAGTAAAATATTTGCAAAATAATCCAAAATAGAGAAGTTATAATGATCAATAGACAAAAGACCAAATTAAACTTGTTAAAAAGCTTTACAACAACATTATAAAAGAAAATATTAAAATGAACATTAAGTATATTCAACATGTTCACAGGGGAGTGGAAAAAACCCACAGCTCACATTCATTAAATGAGTCATATGCTGCTGTTAAGAATGAAAACTGGTAAAAATAATGCTCTGGAATACATTCTCGGCAGTTCCTATGTAAGTTATGCCTGCTTTCTAAGTCAGCAAGTCTATTCCTAGGCATACGCCCAAAAGTTCAATGCTGAGGCTTACGTGCAAAAGACACAGAAGTTGAATAAAGTTTATAACAGCTTTACTTAGAATAAACTAGAAACCAAAAACAAGATTAATGGATATATGAACTATGTTATATTCTTACTACACTGCAATAATTTAAAAAAAGTGTCATATATAATACCTGAATCTCACTTGACCAAAGATGCCAGACATACAAACTAACTATAGATTACATTTACATGAAGCTCATTATAGATAAAGCTTATTTTTGTGTGATGTAAAGCCACTGCTTAGTTCTGGGACAAGGGTAGTACTGACTATTGGGGTATAGAGAATTTTATGGAATTACTTTATGGGAATTCTTTATATTTTCATCTATTATAATTATATGGGTATAAAATTTCATCAAGCAACATGATGAAGATAGTTTTGTTTTTTTTTAAAGGGGAGTATCATTCCTGGTGGAAACCAGGGATAGGTATAATAGTGTCTGGGGGTACCAGAGATGGACCCCAGGTGCTCCCCCGCACACTCTAGCAAGCAATATGCTCTACCATATAGGTGGCCCCATATATATACTTCTGCTATGTGCAAAGTTATGTACTAGTGTTTTACAACTTCTCAAAGTTGATCCAAAGTACAGATGAATCTATTTTTTCAAATTGGGCGGGAAATAACCTCATTCAATGCCCCTCGTTTTATGGACGCAAGACTGGAGTTTCAAAACTATTTGCCCAACAACTAGTTACCAGCAGACCTAAGAGCAGAAGCAAAGGCTCGTGTTACTCTTTTCACCACAGGCACTTGCAAAACAAGATTCATCCCAGGAACATTATTTTCGCTTGTTTGCTCTAGCTTTTCTGAGTTTCCCCACTGTCCAAGGGAAGATCATGAGCCTGGCTCTGAGTTGCCTGGGTGAGGTCCCAGACTGCTTTTTAATTGCTCACTGGGCTGACACACTCAATGCAGAGAGGCTCTTTTGTTTGTTTCTACGTTTATAGATGGCACCTATAGGCATAAGCCTCTCGGGCTCTTGGACACAATTTAAAATAGTGTGACACTAACAGTTTGACACTCACGTCACTAAGACAAATGGAATTCCCGGTTCAGACTTAAACAAATTCTAATACTGCCCCTAATATTGTCCCTCTTCCACCACAGTCTCAGGGAACAGACTGCATAAACAGTCCAGCCTTGTATTAAAGATGTAGCAATAAAGGCACAAAAAAGAAATGCTGGGTCTTTTGGCCAAAAAGTCTCATGTAATTATGTGGTCCCTGGTATATCAACAGTCGTGAGAATTCCATCAATTCCTTCTCAAAATGCTTAGGAAAGACTTAAAGTCAAGTCAAGGATTTGATGCTTGTGATAGAGAAAGCAAAGGCAAGGTTTTAGTTGACACAAAGATTTATTCAAAGAAGCAATGTGTCACCAGAAAAAAAAAATTCCCAACAGCTTCTTCTAGTTCTGTTTACCTTTTCTTCATCTTCAAGTAGGGTAATCTTTTTTTTTCTTAATTGTGCTGAACTAAATTTTTCAATTTTTCCACATTGTTAACTTGACTTTGATCTTCTAACATCCTATAAATATTAGAAAGAAGAACGAGAGGAATATTTCAATCAGAAGGAGAAAGCTGTAGCTGAGCACTGTCCTGATGGACAAGTCAAGTCTTTCCCCGCTATTCTTATTCTCGCCAACATTATTTTGATACTGTACAGAACTGAGAATTCAACAGAACTGAAATAGTGCATAAACTTCCATTTCCAATAAAAAGAATTCTAACGAGTATCTGATAGTTCCTGCTTCAAGCATAAATAGTGTCAAAGCAAAATCACTGACCTCCATTTTCCCCTCTGAGGGACTGTTCACAGGTCAAGACTAAGCCTTCTTTTAATTTCACCCTCATCCATAATCCTCTTACTGATCCCACAGGCTTTCAATACCCAAGATATAAGTATGCCTGGAGTTTTCGTCACCTTATAATCACAAAGAATATCTGGAACTCTACTAAATGAAAAACCACATAATTTAATCAAATGAATACTTCAATAGTACTAAAGAATGTGATATACTTGTATCTGGGAATTATTTTAGGAAATTATTTGAATGTATCCTTGCCAGAACAGGTGATATACATTTTTTGCATACAGAACCTTAAATTCTTTTTTTTCAGCCTCTGTACAGATGCAGAGAGGAAGGGAGATATCAGGAACAGGACTTGAAAGTTTGAGTAAAAGTTCAAGACCATAATTATAATGTTATGGCCCCGTCACTCACCTCCAGCTTTCAAACTGCTGAATTAAGTGACCTCACCACGGAACAGTTTCTCTTTGCTTCTTAACCACCAGCATCTTTTGTGTATCTGATGGCTTTAAAATGCCATGACTAAGTTTCTCTACTTCTTTAGAATGCAACTACAGAGAATGAAATATGATCTTTACATGTAATCTTCCCCCAGTCCATCTGAAGACTCTCTGGAAGATAAAACCTGCCTCTATAATGTCCCTCCAACAGAGAACTGATTATACAAATAATGTCCTTATTGGTGATTCAATCATACTTTTCTACTAAGCATTATTTGTTTGTAAAGGTCTGATACACCAATGCTACAACCATCAAACAGGCACCTATTAGAAAATCAGGAAGAATCAAAGTCATCCGGGAATTTGATTTTCCTCAGAAAGTAAATCACTCTGTGAGGGAAGGTGAGTGCTGAAAAGTTATCTCCTGAATTAGAATTTCTTTCTTTGGGGACTTGGAGAGGGGGTAATACCCTGTGCGCTCAAGGCTTACTCCTGGTTCTTTGCTGAGAGATGGTTCTTGTCAGGGTTTGGGGATAGAATCTGGGTTGGTCATGAGTAAGACAAGGACCTCCTCAGTGTAAAACAGCTCTGAGTCCCCGAAAATCAGAATTTCTTCTAAATTATTTAGGTTATTTAAACTGTGCAACAAAATGTCTCCATTTAAGAATAATAAATAGCAGATCATCAAGTATGCCCCTACTTCAATTCTTGACATGACTGTCATTTTATGTATCAAAGCCTGCTCTACAGGGTAGGTCCCATGGACTTATCTGTCGGTTTTGCTTTTCCCATTGTCATTTTCCTCAGAAATAAGCATATGGCTGCTCCTCCTGTATCTATCAAGTCCTCCTTTTTTATAAAATGGCAGAAGCAGACAAAGTTGTCTTCACTCCATGCACCCCAGGAATAAGTTTGCCTTTATTCTTAATTGCTTTGGGTTCTTTTTCAGGAAATATCAATTTCCTTAGCATAACTATCCAGCAGGGCAAACTGGGGCGAGGACGTTGTTCCAGGCACTTGTCTGGTTGTCTCTAAAGCAGCAGAGAGGCCTTGGAAATCTCTACAGCCTTGGAGCAAAGTAACAATCACAGGTGGGGGAAACAAAGTTTGAACTTGGAACACCTACAGCTAGCTTTCTCTTCTTTTCTTCAGCTATCCTGGATCAAAAGGACACATATTAAAGACAAACAAAAGAAGAAATTCTGAACAAAACAAGTACCTGACCAAGTGGAATATACAAAAGAAAAAAAAATAATCCATGCAGTACTTTGTCTATAAATAGTGTATGACATTAATGCTGATTAGTTTGACGCAGGAAAAATAAGCAATTCCTTCAATCCCATTTGTTCAAAGTAACCTGTGTCTAAAGGTTAAATGCTACCAAGTTCGTTTCTAGAGCAGCTGTCTCACTAGCCAAGAAGGGGATATCTTATAGTTATTAAAACTCAAAATTTTACTATATTAACATCTGAATCATCAATTACCAATTGAAACATGTGATGAAACTAACATGACTTATAAAGCATTTACAGATTTGAGGAGTTTAAAAGGTACTTGCTTAAACATAGACAAGAAGGAGCTGGTTCAGAGCTGAAATAATAGTAGTAAATCCTAGATTACTGACAATAACAAGTGAGAAACATTTATTTTAGGAAATGTGTTTATCAGATGTGAAGGAGTGAGGCACAGACCCACTAGATGATCAAGATACCAAGGAAAGAAAAGTAGTTCTTAGCAAGGGTGGCACAATGCTTTGCCACCTTTTAGTCTGATTAGAGTAACACTGCCAATTAATATAGTTACCTAAATGTTACATGGAAACAAAAGGTTAAAATAAAATATTTTTCATTTGAAAGTGACAAAGCTATCAATGTATTTAGCAATGCATTTCAAATCCTATGCCTTTGAAGAGTAATTAGAGAGAAAATTATGCCACAACTAAGTTAAACAGGCAGAACAAGAGTTATCACAAAAAATCCAAGGGAGAGCTATAAACCGTGTCATTGGAATAAGTAAAAATACAGTATAATGGTCACAGAAATCATTTAGAGGTAAGACAAAAGAATGAATCTAAGTTGGCGGGGCTCACCTGCCTCTGAGCAAAGGCCCTCTGAGCCCCAGACAGGCATCTTCCTAATAAGCAGCTGACTCCACTGTTTGAGTCATAATCAGAAAAGCCCTTACTGGTTATGAAGCAATTATAAACATGTATCAGATGCCCTCTAATAAAGGCGCTGAAACAAAATTTTCCCATAAACTTTCATTAAAAACCCACATCCCTTATTCTCTATCTTATTAAACATCCCTAGTAAAATAAACCTCTTACAATGACAGTCGAATTAGATAAATTATTAAGTCCCCCAAAAAAAATTACTCTCTTAAACATATATAGCAAATGGAATGCAAATAATTTGAGAGGTAAAGAATATTTTAATAACTGCATCTACAGGGTTTCTCAGGTCAGTGTTAGAGAAAGGAGCTCATACATTTTATTGCTCTTGCTGTCTTTCAGAAAGAAACTGGCTTTCTGGAATGCACAGAGACCAAGGAAAGCATCAACGAAGTTCGGCTACCAAGAAATTCTTTCTTTACTCAAAAGATAGCTTAAGAACAATGTTCCATAAACTCTTAGGACATGTCGCTCATGGAAATGGATGCGAATCTTTATTCAAATAGAAAGGTAAAAATTATTCTTGTATCAAAGATATTTTTTATTACTGGTGCCCACTCGAGCAAATCGATGAATAACGGGATGTCAAGTGATCAAGTATCAAAGATAAATTAAACTTTATTACAGTGGTTTGTTGAAATTCCTCATTATGGCATGAGATCATCTCACAAAATGCTAAGTCAGACAGAGCTGAGTGAGTCATAAGGAGCCGTTCCTAGAGCATAGTCCTGAATGGGGCAGCTTCTAGCCAGCACACTCTACCTGCTTTAAAGTCCTGACTCGCTCGCTAGTGGACAGTCACCAACTCTGAAATACAACACGTGAACTTCAGAACATTTCAGAACCCCAACTGGGCCTGGCACTATCACCACGAATGAAAGACTTTAGGGTAAACTACATATTTCCGGGACACACAATTATAAATGAGAATTCCAGACGAATGGAATTCATGCGCATTCTGAGAGTACACTATTATAAAGATTTCTTCTTTAATTCACCTAACGGTATTTCTGTCAACGCAGGGATGCAAACAAGAAGTTACGTTTTTCAGTGTTTGATGCTAGCGAGCAGCCATGCTTGCCAAGCCCAAGCAGAAAAGCGAGTATCAGTTTTCCAAAGCAAGAGTCTGTGTTAAAAAGAAAGACCCATACCAGATATGGTTTAATTAGACACAGGTACAATCTACTGACAAAAAAAAAAAAAAAACCACAAAGCTACAAAAATGTACAAAAGCTTTTAGCTTTCAAACTTGAAACTATATTCAGAGACAGAATCAGAAACATTGGTCTTTAAACGGGACCTTCACAAATCAGTTTTGTGTTTGTTTCCATTTTCTTTCACAGTTCAAGCCTCAATCGTATCAGTGGTCTCTAGGGATTCTGAAATTGCTGTATACTAAAATCCTCTCTGACTCAACTATTTGACTAAAACTGAGTAATAATTCTACTTGTAGGAGACCTTTTTGATGAAACCCTGCTGTGTGCTATCTCAGATGCTCCACAGCTGCACCAAAAATATGCCCACTTTATCACTGGGTTTACAGATGAGAAAATGTATTATTACAAGCAGTTCTATTATTTGGCAGAACGGATAAAAGAAAACGTCCCAATGCCAACATAGCAACTATCACCTACTAAAGCAAAGATCTACTTCCAGGTATAAAGGATGGCTTGGCCCCAAGAATAAGAAGTTAATAACTGTGATAACTAGATTTAAGTTAATGAATTTTTTAAACTTTATGCTTTCAATAATAAAAACCATTTCAACCAGAGCATTTGGACCCTCAACTTCCACAGGATCAGGCACTTTGATACTCAACAGGTTGAGTAAATTGAATCCATATATTGTATTTACGCTCTGTCAAGGTTGCTTCTCCACATTTCACAGATCAAAGGCAAAATAGTCATCAACCCTGTAGCCCTCAATCCTGTGTTCATTACATTTAATCAAGTGCCAACTCCATGGCATCATTCAGCAAGCTTAACAATATTTAAATGCATGACATTGTTTAGCAATCAATGAAGGCGCAATATTGGCTTAACACACTAACACACAGACATGCACACACATGCACATAAATCCCCAAATAAGTGGAAAAATGGGAAGGAAAACCAAAAGAAAAGGCATTCTTTAGATTGTGCAAGGAATTAAAAATGCGAAGAACTGCCCAGAAAAGATTTCAAAGGTGGTTTTCTACCTGAGGCAGCATCAATCATGGTAGAAACTCCCTTCGATCAGAGACGGACGGGACGACCCTGGCATGCTGACGGGTCAGAGCGGACTGGTTGGATCCTGAAAGGCAATTTAATTTAATTCACATACGCTACTGGCATCAAAACTGTCGCCTGCTACAACAGACCTTAAATCAGGAATGCTGAAATAGCCCAATTCATTAAAGACTCATTCATTCTAAGCATAACAGTCAAGGTAGCCGCAGCCCCCAATTCTTTGTCCCTAAAGGATAAAGCGCAGCAACTCTGCACTCAGCACCCCCTTGTCTGTCATTCAGTAGTTTTGAAGGAATTGAGAAATTGGTATTAATTATTGGAAATAAATCAACTAGAATCACTGTATCACTGTCTTCCCGTTCATCATCGATTTGCTTGAGCGGGCACCAGTAACATCTCCATATGTCGTGTCTCATGCTAGTAGAGCCTAAGGGCATCTGCTCGCCCAGGAACATAAAGAGCCTCAATCCATTCCATCAGGTCATGGGAATGAGGTCTATAATTGTTACTGGCATTTGGCGTATCAAATTTGACACGGTTAGGGGCTGGAGCGATAGCCCAGCGGGTAGGGCGTTGCACGCGGCCAGCCCATGCCGGCCAGGATTCGATTCCCCGGCATCCCATATGGTCCCCTGAGCACGGCCAGGAGTAATTCCTGAGTGCAGAGCCAGGAGTAACCCCTGAGCATTGCCGGTGTGACCCAACAAGGAAAAAAAAAATTCGACATGGTTAGCTTGCCAGGCTCTGCCATGCGGGTGGCATACTTGTGGAGTGCAGAGCCAGGAATAAGCTCTGCACATGGCAAGGTAAGGTCCCAATACCAGAAAATAAAAATAGTTAACTAATTAAAGATTAAAATCCTACAATTGGGGCTGGAGTGATAGTATAGCAGGTAGAGCATTTGCCTTGAGGAAAAAAAAATACTCCCCCCCTTAGGAAACAAAATACTTAATACCTAAATCTTGGCATTTGCAAGAGACAGATATGAAAAGCTTTGAGGATTGGGGCTGAGAGAGAGTGCAGTGGGCAGGGAGCGTCCCTTGCAAGAGGCTGACCCAGGTTCAATCTCTGGCACCCCAAACAGTACTCTACACCCAACAGGAAGAGATGGAGAACGGGCCAGATCGATAGTACAGTGAACCCATATGGGTTCAATCCCGGCATCCCATATGGTCTCTCAGGCACTGCCTGAGTGCAGAGCCAGGATAACGTCTGAACATTAGCCAAGTGTGACCCAAAAAGAAAAAAAGTGATCCCCAGGAACAGAGCCAGGAATAAGACCCGAGCACTGCTATGAACAACCGGAAAATAAAACAAAAAAAAAGAGAGAGAAAATCTTGAGGATCTAAAAACTTGTGAATAGTAATGTGTATCATGAAAGACAGCAATATTAGATACAAAATTTTGAGTAATAACTTCCTTAAAAACCTTGCAAGATGTTCCTTTATATCTGACAGCAGCTTGGGAAAATGATCACCAACACCTGTGCTGGGATGCGCCTCCCAAGGGTTAGACTAGGACCAGAATAATCAGGGTTATTACCATGAATTTACCAATCACAAAAGAATCAAAAGAGTGTCGCAAAACTACAATTTAGCTCATAAAATTCAAACTGCTTAAGAATGATAAATCTATGAACATCAAGAGTGTTACTTCCAGTGGCGTTAGGCCTGGCACTGTTAACGACAACCAAAAAAAATCCCATAGGACTCAAGGTTCTAAATTAGAGGAATAAACCTTTAATACCATAAACATTCATTGTTAATATTTCATTTACCATGAAGTATTTGATTACCATTTCATTCATTACTATTATTCTAGGAAGATGTATATATGGAAAAAATGAAATACAAGTTTTTCTAAGTGCAGATAGAAGGAATAACACGGTGGGGCCAGAGCGATAGCCCAGCGGGTAGGGTGTTTGCCTTACACGCTGGCTGGCCTGTGCTGGCCCGGTTTGATCCCGGCATCCCATATGGTCCCCTGAGAACCGCCAGGAGTAATTCCTGAGTGCAGAGCCAGGAGTAACCCCTGAGCATTGCCAGGTATGACCCCAAAAAAAACAAACAAACAAACAAAAAGAAGGAATAACACATGAACTCAGAAGAAAGAAATGGAGAATGTATGCTTCATCTACCTAAACCTTGGCATTTGCAAGAAACAGCTGACAGTGTTGAGGATTGGGGAAGCTCTTGTGCTATATCAGGAGCTATATAGGAGTAGAATAATAAGATGTATATACAAAAACCTTTAAACATGCAAGCTGGAGGTCACAGAAATAGCATAAAGAGATGAGAGCAGGGGCTGGAGCGATAGCCCAGTGGGTAGGGCGTTTGCCTTGCACGCGCCTGGCCTATGCCGGCCCGCGCTTGATCCCTCGGCATCCCATATGGTCCCCTGAGCACTGCCAGGAGTAATTCCTGACTGCAGAGCCAGGAGTAACCCCTGAGCATCGCCGGTGTGACCCAGAAAGAAAAAAAAAGAGATGAGAGCAGTTCTGTGTGCTTGGAGGTCTGGTCCCTAAGCTCAGGAGGAAATTTCTTAAGCACAGATTCAGGAGTGAGTCCAGAGCACTGCTGACTGTGATCCAAAACAAAAAGAATAATAAATCTCTAAAATAAACAAAAACAAACATACAATTACAACAAGCACACCCCTGGGTTTGTGACCAAGCATGATAAAGGCAGCCTGTTGAGGTAAGACTTGACTGAGGCAAAAAGAAAAAATTTGGGTGATGTCCACATGGTATTGATGGAAGATAAGGACTTTATCTGCAGGGGGACTGCAGAAGTATGAAATGTCACATAAAGACTGCAGATAAAGAAAAGTTATTGAAGATAAAGCTTTAATGTATATGGTATGTACTTGTATGGCAGAAACAAATGGGAGCGAGGGATGATAATCTAGTGTAAGAAGGTGGAAATGCTAACATTTAAATATGAATTAATTATATAGTGGTCCAGAGTGTATGCTACCCAATATTCACTTTACACCAGCTTTTTCCCCCTAAGAGTTAACACTGCAATGGGTGGGTCTAAGTTGAGTAGAGTTTGAAGTTTCAGGAAGATATGATTTTTAGGTTTTTAGGTTTTCTTTTGATTTCTGGGTCACACCTGACCTTGTCTGAGGGACCATGTGGGGTTGGAGATTAAACCTGGGCCTCATCCAGCCAGGTGTGCACAATCCATCTTTCTGGCCCTATTTTTCAGTTCCCTTTTTTTCAAAACTTAACCAGGTTCCTTAGAAAAACAAGAAGCTAGCCTGTTACATCTGTGTTCACTCAAATTAGAGGCATCCCCTGGTCTTAATAACATGCGAGAAATAACATATTTCTAATTTTAATTCAATTTATATCATGGGGTTCTTAATTCTTTAGAGATACGTCTGGGGTATGTGGGCAACAAATAATGAGTCATTTATTCAACTACTTTCTTTTTTTTTTACATTTGTATGTTAACATTTTTCCATAAGAGGAAAAAAAAACAAAATAAGATGGTTTGGGTGATGTCACTTCTGGAATTCATAATGGTGAAATTGTACAATCTAGTAAATGTACCTAAACCACAATGAACATATATATGAAACAGGACTGTAGAGTGACTTGAGGCTACATGTCACTTAGAGGAAGGTCTGAGGAGCTAAATCAATGACAAAGGTGACCATAACTGACAACACTTGCTTATAAAATTTAACTTGAAAGTTCTTCCCTTCCCCCTCAACAAAACCACACATGCATATAAAACACAAAAAATGATGATGTCTTCATAAATAGATTCAAAAATTGAAATAAAATTGAACCAATTCCAAGGAAACTAATCTTGAAAGAAATCCAATTTTTGTTATTTGTTTCTCTAATGATCAATATCTCCTAGGAGAGTTTTTATATGTGAGCCTTGCTCTAAGTAAGGACCCAATATGAGGTGAAGTCATGGCTGATTCCCTTACAGAGAAAAAAAGCCAACACTGACTTCCTGTTTCCATTTTTGGTTAAAGTGTCAGGAGACAGACACATGTTGGGATACGGAGATAGCAGCACATACATCTTAGTGATATTATATAGGGTATTAGATGGGAGACTGGATATAAAGGATCTGATGAATCTTTAAAAAATCTAGAGGTCAGAGGGTAGGAAGTTTGCCTTGCACACGTGACCAACCCAAGTTCGATCCCCTGGCATCCCATACAGTTCTGCTAGCACCGCCAGGAGTAATTCCTGACTTTAGTTTTCAGCTGACAGTATTTAATATTTCTTCTAGCTATCTCCTCAATCCACCTTACCGAAGAACCTCTCTTTCTCTCCCAGCAGTTTCTCAAGCAGGCAGGCTCACCGTGGTTGTCCCAGCAAGCTCTCCAGCAGACCCCACTCTCTTCTCTCCCTCTGCTAAAAACTATCTCCCTTAAACTTTCTCCAAGAACTTCCTTCAAGACTCTCTCCAAACTCTCACCAAACTGCCCCTGTGCAAGCCGGGGGTCTCTGCTCCTCTAACTTTCTCTGGCCAGGCTGAGAACCCAGCCTCAAGTGACTTACTTAACTGTTTCCCCCAACTGTATATCCTCTAACGAGGATATTATCCCAGTAGATCTTTTTTATTTTGGGGGCTTTTTTTGGGGGTCACACCCAGTGACACTCCTGGCTCTTCACTCAGGAATTACTCCTGGTAGTGCTGGGGGGTAGGAGAGGGGTGGGACCATGTGGGATGCCAGGGATTGAACCCAAGGTCAGGTCGGCTGAGCTCAAGGCAAATGCCCTCCACCAGCTATGCTATTGCTCCAGCCCCTATCCCTCTAACTCTTAAAGGGGCGGTGTTCCCTAACAGCTCCCCTTTCTTTGTTTAGTTCTTTTTTAATATATAGATATGGGAAGAAATACAGGTAGGGGACATCTCATTACATAACCTAAACAATAGTCCTCAAGCCCCATTTTTTCCCCCTATAGGGTCCTTAAGTATATGCATGCCTTGAGTCATCATAGAGTTTGTTCTATGACTTAGATCCTTAAGCACAGGATCATGAAATTATGGAATCTTGTGTTTATGACTTACAATTCTGCCCAACAAATGGAACTTACTCTTCCATGTGTCAGGCCTGTGTAATGTGGTGAGTGACTGCATATATGGTTGGACTTTTCCCTCAAATTGTCACTGCTTCCATAAATGCCCATAACCCTGCTGTTCAGGATTTGCTTCAACAATTACAGTATCTCTCTCTCTCTCTCTCTTTTTTTTTTACATTTTTTGGGTCACACCTGGCCATGCTCAGGGGTTTCTCCTGGCTCTGCACTCAGGAATTACTCCTGGCGGTGCTCGGGAACCATATGGGATGCCGGGGATCGAACCCTGGCGGCATGGGCCGCCGTGCAAGGCCGCATGCAAGGCAAGCCCTACCCGCTGGGCTATCGCTCCGGCCCCAATTACAGTATCTCTTACAAAAATGCTCCGAACCGTTTTTCTGACATATATTAGGTCTCAATCTGGACTTTCTGGGCCAGTAGTACAAGGAAAGGGTGCAGCTGATGGCATGGCAGCTCCTGCTTTTACTTTGGCTGTAGAAGAACATCAATCCCTACACACAAATGCACGCCACCTTCATATACACTATTGCATCCCATTAAGACAAGCCAGACAAATTGTACATTCTTATCTGTGTGCCTTTACATTGCACACCCCATGTGGTTGGAGCTAACTCTTGACTTTACAGACCAAAAAAATTATGGCAAATGGATAGATATTACACATATGAATCGCAGATCCAGAAGTAACCCCTGAGCACCACTGGGTGTGACCCAAAAATAGATAGATAAATAACTAGATAAATTAATAATTAAATGAATGAATGAATCTAAACAAGAGCTTGACAGCACAGGAGTTAAGGTATCTGCTCTGCATGTGCAGGGCTGAATTCAAAGCCATCAGGACATGCTCCCCTAAGCACCAAGGGGTGCAATCCTAGAGACATCTGTCACCCTAGCCTGCTGAGTAAGGTGGGGGTAATCCTTGGGTCCTGCATTGCCTATTTGAGAATTGCTGCTAGGGCGCCCAGACCTATGCACCGTTTGGAAGCACACCTAGTCCCCAAAAAATACCTAAACAAAAGTATCCCAATTAAAAAAATTATGACCTAGAGTCATAGAGTCATAGAGCACTAAGAAAAAGTCTAAAACAACATAGAAGAACCATAGTTAAGGAGCTGGAACTGAAAGAGAGCAGGAAGGCAGGGAGAGAGGGTCTATGGAGGTGGGATTCTATTTGAAGATAGAGGAAAGTTCTGTTACACAAGACCCTTGTAATTGTAAAGATGCTACTCAAATTTTCTATCAAAATAGTGTTCTATATGACCAGATTTTTTAAATACAAAGTACAACGGAACCAGAAGGCTGCTGAAGTTTTCATGTCAAAAAACCAGTGCATGATTTTAAGCTAACATGAATTTTTTATTTTATTTTGCATTTTTGGGTCACAGCCAGTTATGCTCAGGGGTTACTCCTGGCTTGACACTCAGGGATCACTCCTGGCTGTGGTTGGGGGGACCATATGGGATGCCGGGATAGAATTCATGTTGGCTGAGGGCAAGGCAAAAGCCCTGCCTGCTGCACTATCACTGCGGCTCTAAAATGAGCATTTTTAGATCAGACACATGCCAGATTTAGAAACTTTCTAGTGTAAGAAAAAGTTATAAGTTCCTGTCGAAATTTCTGATAGGACACCAGAAACATTCTTTGGTCTGAGAAGGTAAGTTCTAATAGCTCTTAGGAGAAATACGACATCGAGGTAAAAGAGCAGTCAAGAAGTCTAGAGGGATGTCACACGCATAGTGGCACTGTTGCGTATAGAAGAGCTGAATGTGTCCTCCAGGATGGGTGCTGGAACACTGTATGCTGAAACCCAAACATGAATATTTTCGTAATTGTTTATATCATGGTGCTATAGTAAAATATATTAAAAACTGGAAAAAAGAAAGTATGTGTCCTCCAAAGCAGAAGGACAGGGTGACAACCACCAGTCTTGTGAATAGTTGAGGTAATGGATTATACATAGTTTTCTGGGTTACTCATCTTAAATGTCTTGTTCACATTTATTTAAATAACTGAAAGACTGATAAACATGGAATGACTGCTTTGAATCACAAATTGAGGACTTACTCAACTTCCCGGAAATGACTTAACTATAAACCAGATCACATTTTATCACTGGTAACAATAAAAATCCGTTTACCACTCATTGTATTGTCACTTTTACCTGAACTCCAGGGTAAAGTGCCATTTCTGGAAAGCTTAGAGAAAATACTAGAAAAAAAAAAAAAAAAAAAAAGCAAGAAAAAATTTGGAGGAAAAGCTAAAATTGAAAAAAAATAAGCTAAAAAAGCTAAAAGTACTAAAGGCATGTTTCTTTATAAGAACTATTAAAAGAATTTTCTCCCTTATAAATATTTGTTATTAATGTGAACACAGATAAAAGAAAGCATATTTATAATATATAATTCCAATAAATTTTATAAAAATGTGCAATTGAAACTTTAGACAGCCAGTTTAGAATCAAGGTATATTATATAATTACTTAATTTTTCGTAAAATTAAAAAAAAGATACTTGGGCCACAGGACTTATCCTTGGCTCTGGGATCACTCCTTGCTCAGAGATTACCCATGGCAGGCTCAGGGGACATTATGTGACACCAGAGATTGGCCACGAGTAAAGCAAGTACTTTCACTATTGTACTATTTCTTTGGCCTACATAATTTCTTAAAAGAGAACTCAAGAAAAGGGATATTATATAACATTAGTCACTGCCTATTGTACCCTGATATATAATATTGTGGTAAAATTAATTAAATCTTGAGGCAAATTTGAAATTGCCAAAGTCAATAAATACTCACATGTCTAAAAAGCATACTTTGTAATAATAATAATTATAATAATAATAATAATAATAATGCATACTTTGTAAACTTTATGAGTCTTACAAAAAAGCACAGAATATATGTAGTAAAGTATAAGTGACTCTACATCAATACTCTCTTCAAAATCTTTTAATTCTAAAGTGATGAAAGTACAGGATTAGCAAAGATAAAAGAAATATCAGAGAGTTTAGAAAAGGAGTGCAGACTCGATTTTAAGAAGTTAGGTACAGATATATTGAAGAAAATATCAAAACTATTGCCTGTAAAAGTATACTGAATTTGAATTAGGAAAATAAATTCTCAAACACAGTTTTTGTATTGCATGTAACACCCCTTGTTATAGCAGTGAATCACAAATTGCAGTGATGCATTCTACAATAGTGATATACGTCAACCAAAGATATGCCAAAAAGTACTTAGATGCTCATTACAAATGAAACAGATGAATCACTCCCTACTTCTTACCTGAGACTGTTGAGATCAAGATCATCTGTATCAAAATCCAAAAGGGGCTGTGGAGTATCACTTGGACCGTGAGACTGCAACACAGATGAACTGGATGATATGACTGTAGTTTGGCCTGAGGGGTGGATGGTTTTGAACTGGAACTGGGGACCCATCCACAGACGTCTGTGAGGTCGGTGTGAGTTACAATTTCTACCTGGAAAAGAGTAGGAATCAAGATTTAAACATTTTATGCCTTCCTCTTTAGAAATGTCCACACTGTCCATGAAAACCATCTTAATCACGGAGGAGAGAGACGGAGAGCCATTCCTGTAAAGAAATTCACTGTAAGTTCTTGTTTCGTGGAAACGCTTTATGGAATGGTCTGCATATACATGTACGCACAGGTTCAATTACATGTACTTATGTGTTTTTATGGTTGATAATCTTCACAAACAGGCATAGTTATGCGCACACACATACTTTCACACACTACACAAGAACTAAAGGATTAACTGCTTGTCTAGCGTCGAATCCTTAGGGAATGTATTTTCTCAATCACGGTAGAAAGTTCTGACCACTTTGAAGGCATGCACTGAATCTGCACCTATTAGTACACAGATTAAAAGTAATTCCTCCATTGAGAATCAAACTCATGATAAATTTGAAGTTGTTCTTGAACTATGTACGAAAAGGCCTGAAATAATTCTCAATACCAAAGTCAGTTTCATTTCACAACCAGATATGATATGCATCATACTGTTGTTAAACCAAATATTTATATATTTTTCTCTCAAAGCAGGTGATCTTCAAAATACCACAATTTATGACTGTCTTCTCAACTAGCATAAATCTGACAACAGTATTTCCCTTGCTGCAAAACCTTAATATTAGGTTGATTTAGAAATTTAACGTTCATGCCAATATTATGTTAATCGTTTTTATTTTGTTACAAACCTAGTGGTGCTCGGGACTTAGTGCTCAGGAATCAACCCTGAGTCTCCTGCATGCAGAGTATCTGCTCAGCCTACTGAGTTATTTCTCTTTGGCCCACACTGCACATGGTGGTTTTTCTGTTCGCTTTGTTTTTAAGGGAGGTGGGCATACCTAGTGATGTTCAGGGCTTATTTCTGGTTCTGTGCTCAGGAGTCACCCTGGTAGCACTGAGGAGGAGACCATATGAACTGCTGGGATCAAACGGGTGTCAGCTGTGCAAGAGGTCAGGCAAGCACTTTAATCCTGGTACTACTTCTCTAGCCCAGCATAAAAAACAAAGTAGAGAGAAGAGAACTCTGGCAAAAAACCTGGTTGATAATGATAATGATAATAACAAGTATCACATGATTTTACAAATGAGTGAGTTGAATAGGAGACCAGACAGGGCAACCTTTGGTGAAAGACGATGTCTTAATGTCTGTACCCCCTACATACTGACTTGTGTCCATACTTTATGGAAATGATTTCCTGTGTGCTTTATTTTTCCCTGAGTTTTTATGTTTAATATATTTCTCAGACTGAAAAGGTTCCCAAAGTGCATCTGCATGTTTCTAAGTCCGAAAGGGCAAAAGCAGCCTGGTCTTGATATAATACTCATAGTCTCACTAATCATGGTGAGGGGGCAGGGGAAGGAAGAAATCCCGCAGATTTGGGACAGTGATTTCTGATTCGAAAGGTTGCATATGGCGATGTAAATTAGGCCACAGACAAGCATTCTGGATATTTAAAGCTCGAAACAAGGCTGAGATAAACAGATGCCTGTGTCAGTTCATCCAGGAGAAGGCCAGATGTTCCCACTCGCTCTCCTGTTGTGCGCAGGACAAACACATTGTACATACTTTCACACTGACAACACACATTATCTTTATTGCTAGCTGAAAAGTTGAAGTGAAGGGCAGTGGTTTCTTTGCTAGTTTTCAACCTTCTGGTGGTATCCTCAAAGAAAAGAGGAACCTCAACGTGGCTAAAACAGAAGCATCAAGCCTGCCTCACAGGGATTCCTGTGAGCATTTCCAGTGTGCTGGAAGGCACGCTACCTAGAGGGCTCTGTGGCTCACATTTCTCCAGTTCCTTTAGCATTGCAGGCTGACCTCTTATAGAAAGGCACGGAAACTTCCTGGGCCCGCAGAGGCACCTGTCTGATGAAAACCCTCTGGATTGGTAATCTGAGACAGGTCATTCACTTCCACAAATGATGTCAGACTCGAGGCAGACATAACAGCATTTGTAATGAAGTCATTTGTAATCTCATCATTTTGAAATCTGCCCAAGTATCTTTTATTTCAAAGCCAGTGAGATGAAGACAGCTTCACTGAGCAAGGGGAGGAAGGGTCAGCTGAAGCTGTTAAGAACTGGTTTAGAGACTGCTGGAAGCAGCGCTGCTTGGGTTTCGGAGGGAAAACCCAGTCGGGCATAATCAACACACACACACACACACACACACACACAGACACACACACACACACACACACACACACACACACACACACACACAGAGAGAGATTGGAAGTTTCCTAATCAGAGTACAGATGCAATCTTCACACAATGCTGGAGTTAAAAAACATCCCAAAGATTCCTGAATGGCCTTACTTCTTTAACAAACTCCATTCATATTTCTTTTTTTTTTTCATTTTTTTTTCATGAGTATGCTACCCGCATGGCAGAGCCTGGCAAGCTACCCATGTCGTATTTGATATGCCAAATACCAGTAACAATTATAGACCTCATTCCCATGACCTGATGGAATGGTTTGAGGCTCTTTATGTTCCCCGGAGCAAGCAGGTGTCCTTGGGCTCTACTTACTTGAGACAGGTCATATGGAGATGTTACTGGTGCCCGCTTGAGCAAGTCGATGATGAACGGGAAGACAGTGATACAGTGATACAGTGATCATTTTATAAAAAAAAATATTTTATCATACCACCGTGAGATATGCAATTACAAAGATGTTCATGTCCGGTTTTCAGTCATACATTGTTTCAGCACCAATCCCTCCACCAGTGCCCATTTCCCACCACCAATGTCCCCAATTCCCTCCCCTCTACACTAGCCTGCCTTTATGGCGAGTTCTTTATCTCTTTTCTCTTTCTCTCTTCTCTCTCTTTCTCTCTTCCTTCTCTTACACACAGTGGATTGCGATATATACATTTAGAGGTTATCATGTGTATCTTTTAGCCTGTATTCAATACTCAGTTTTAGGCTGCACCCTGTTCAAGAGTGCAATTTAAATCAAAGGACTGAGCTATGGAGAGTTCAAAGGACTACCTCACAAGCAATGCATGTTGGAGGTGTGGGTTCCAAATTCAAGACCACCTGGTTCTTTAAGCACTGAGCTGAGACTAAATCTTGAACACCACTGTGTGTTGCACAAAACAAGGACAAAAAAGTGTAAATCTAACATCCTAAAGGAAATAAATGGATTGTTTGAAAGATACACATATGCTATATCCTCCCCCTGCTCTGTGAAGGTAAAATTACATTTGTATGTAAAGCTGTGTATAAATTGTATGTACATGCATCCTGGCAGAAGAATGATGAGAAATTCTTCATTTGGAAAGAAAACTGATTAAATTCTCTTTCTAAAAAGAGATCCTAATATACTAAAATGAGTTTTCATTAATATCCATTTACCAATTAGGGTAACAATTTCTTAAAGAATAAAGAAAAATGAAGGATTTCTTTTTCTTTCACGATAGCAAATAATTCAGAGCTTTACCTGAGAAAGCCATTCTTCATCTTCTTGTCCACTGTGGTCAGAAGCTAAACTGTCATAGGACCCGTGGTCGAGTAATTGGCCCAGGACTTCCAGGGGAGCCACTATAAGAAAGAAAATGTATTGCACAACATTAATCCATGCAGTAGAAACTTGAGTGTGTGTATAATAATAAGAATAAGAATAAGAATAAGAAATAAAATAATAGTAATAAAAAGTGTTGTTTTTATTATAAAATATGAAAAAACAGAAGGCAAGTCAAATAATTAACACACAGTAAAGACTCAATTTCGTGGACATAAGATGATCTCGTGTTAAGAGCACACTTTAAAACCCACAACCATTCTCTTCAGTGGTAATGGAGGGGAAATAACTTTGTTCACCAAAAGAACATCATTAACACTCCTGCAGCCATGTTACCTTAACAACAAAGAAATACTTTAAAAATTAACAATGAGCTTACAGAAATTTAGTCATGACATATTTCACTCTAAAAATTTAATATCTGAATATAAGTACATTAGAATTTCAGTACAAATAGGCTAATGCATGTCATACCCTTGCAGATTTAGAGTATCCCAATCCCCTTCAATTGGCGACACAACAACAACAAACAACAACAAAATCAAAGGGCAGAGGGTAGCAAGCTCATTGCACTGGAATGCAGGCCTGGCACAACGGACGCCCTGTGTTAGGCCCCCCCAGCACCATACAGTCCGAGTCAGGAGTAGCACCTGAGCAGAGCTGGGTGTGGCCACCCCATCCCGAATAAAATTAAAAAGAAATTAATCAGCTCAAGCATGTTTAATAATTTGGTAAAGATTTTAAAAATACAAATGTCAGAAAATAAAAATCTAGGTAGGAGACTCATTCCATATTCACTATTTAAAGGATGTGGAAATATAGACTAAAATGATTCAAAACTTTGACACTGGGATAAGAAGAAAGAAAAATACTTTAAGTGTGAATATGTAAAAGCAAAAGTTTCCAGGCTGACAAGATATAAGAAAAGGTATTCTGAGACTGGAGCAAAAGCACCAGGAACAGAGAGTAGGTGTAGAGATTAAAGGAAAGAGGGGACTGGAGCGATAGCCCAGCGGGTAGGGCGTTGCCTTGCACGCGGCCAGCCTGTGCTGGCCCGGGTTCGATTCCCGGCATCCCATATGGTCCCCGAGCACCGCCAGGAGTAATTCCTGAGTGCAGAGCCAGGAGTAACCCCTGAGCATCGCCGGGTGTGACCCCCAAAAAAAAGCAAAAAAAAAAAATTAAATAAATAAATAAAGGAAAGAAGGGCTTTAAAGCAAAGCCCGAAGGAGGGAGGGAAAAGACGGAGTAGCTGTGGGTATCAACAGCTGTGAAAAGAGCATCTTCATTCCTAGGCGGAGCCTAAGGAAGCAGCCAGGCAGCCCCATGCAGTGAGGGCACAGGGTGTGGGTTCCCATATGATCTGTCTGTGAGAGTCTCTCCACTCCATTTACCACAGTGGCCCAGAGGAATGCGGGCAAGAGTCAGAGGAGCAACAGGCTTTGAAAAAACTCTGAAGTAGAAACAAGAACAACGCTGCTGAGATCTTTGTGAAGCAAACGATGAGTTGGAGAAACAGAACCTGTTGGAAGCCCCATCATCTTACACCTGTAAACATGTAATTCGGGGAGAGGAGCTATAATTGATCGGGATTCTTTTTTTTCATATTGTCAAAATGGAACAGCACTTTGACAATGTGGAAAGTAAGAGTTTATTAAGAAATCAAATTTGGGGAGATATATGAGTGTGTAATATACATATATATGTATATATATGCATACATACAAACTTGTGTTTATTATAAACCTTCTACCTAAGAAAAAACGCATTTTATATTTCCCACGATGCTTAGAAAATTAATAAATTTAAGAAAAGAATCTAGGACATAGAAGTAAATCTCTTGCTTTGTTCTACCTTCAGTACGGGACTTTAAAATGAAGACTATCCATCAAAATAAAAGGAAACACTGTCAATTTACTTTAGAGAATACAACTTCAAAAGCACTGTCTCAACACACAGGCATTTGCTAAGTATAGATCAACAAGCAAAAACAGCCTGAGAGGATCATTATGAGGTAACTGTGAGCCAGACTTTGTTTATATTGTGTTCTCAGGAAAGCATATCGATGCTCCTAGTAAGTAAATAAGAATTTTTTTAAAAACTGTGTCTTTTGCTAAAAGTATTATATGTGTGTTTATGTATATATTTATCTACTTTATATGCAAAGGAAACAAAAACAAATAAAATCTAATGCCAACTTTCACAAACTAATTTTGTCAGTCTAAATACCAAGTTCTTTCCATATAAAAGAACAATGTAAGTGAAATTAATTTTTAAAATGTTTAGATGTAGGGCTGGAGTGATAAAAAGTGGGTAGGGAGTTTCCCTTTCATTCAGCTGGCCTAGATTTGATCCCAGGCATATCATATGTTCTCCGAGTATCAGCAGGAGTAATTCCTGAGTGCAGAGACAGGAGTAACCCCTGGGCATCGCTGGATGTGACTCAAAAAAGTTAAAAAAAATTGAGATGGTCCATTTATTGTTCCTAAGTCTGAATCCAATCTCCCATAACAAAATTTGTATTTCAATGTAAAACAGTGCATAATGACTTCTCAAATCTATAAATAGCTGTGAAGACTCACCTTGAGTTTTTAGATGCAGCCCACAACATAATATATAAATTGAAAAAATGAACTATTTTTTAAAGGGATTCACCAAAAATATAACATTAATAAGTTAAAGGCAAAGCCTTAGTTTCTCTCTTTGGAACAGAGAGGATAGGACTGTCACACCCAGCTGTGCTCAAGCTTACTCCTGGCTCTGTGCTAAGGGAACAATCCTGTTGGAACTTAGGGAACTACATGCGGCGCTGGGGATGAAACCAAAGCACAATCCTGTGCAAAATCCAGAGCCTTAACTATCTTACTATCTTCCCAGCCCCAAAAGTAAGGCTTTAGATGCTCTTAAATTCTAAGACTTTAGAGATTGAAGTAACAATTATTATAGTTGTCAACACTGTATTAAAAAATATCTAAAGTGGGGCTGGAGCAATAGTACAGCCGTTAGGGCATTTGCCTTGCATGTGACTGGCTCAGGTTTGATTCCTGACATCCCATACAGTCCGCTGAGCACCATTAAGAGTAACTGCTGAGTGCAGAATCAAGAGTAACCCACAAGCATAGTCAGGAGTGGCCCCAAAATGAAAACAAACAAAAGATGATATCTAAGTAACACTAAGAAATTTCCTTTTTAATGTGGATTTATGGAATGAATATAGATGAATCCTCACACTTACAGGTTAGAATATGTATGTAGTTTTACTTAGAGTATTATGTATGAGTTATTAACTAGAGGAAAGAAATTTAAAGCTTTTCAAATTCCAAGGTGTTTCATCACGAAGAGTAAATTACCATTCTAGTAAATCAAATGCTTTCTAAATTCTCCAAAAAAGCAAAATATAGATTTATACCTGTAAAAACCTGATCTTCCTCTTAAAGATGCTTATATTGTTCACATAGTAAAAGTTCTTTACAAGAGTAGGCCACTACACTTTTAATTATATTAGGCATGATTTAGCTATTTAGAGGGAAAGAAAGTCCAAATCCCTTAGAACAAGATTTACAAGATGGTATCAACATATTGCTTTCAGATGGAAAAAACTGAAACAGATTTGCTTTTTAAAAATATGAGGGCCATCCCTGGTAAGTGTTGAGGTGGCTTGTAGGGCCTGGGATCGAACCCGGGGCCTCACATATGTAAAGCATATGCCCTAACAGTTGAGCCATAACCCTGGCCCCAGCACATTTGCTTTTAAAAAGCGACAGAAAAAAAAAAAAAGATTTGACAATGCACATGAAAGTTAAAAGGCACGTTGGGGTATAACTATCCTTTTTACATACACGATCACAAAGCGTAAAGCTGAACACTGAGCAGTGGTTATTTATAGAACCAATGAAGGGAAAAATCTATTCATTCTGTTCTGTTCTTGTTCTATTCGGCTCTACATTTCTTAAACTCCCAGTAATAAATTATCTTAGCTGGAGCTCTGGAAGCTTCAGAGGACATGAGTAATGAGCTACAGGTTCTGCTGTAGTGAACTCATGCTCCCCATCTTAAGAGATGTTTTAAAGTTGTTCTACTTCGAAAATAAGTCTCTCCGCATTGGAAATAGAGAAATCTATTTTCCAACCAACCTAATGGTATCAACTTGATTATGTGAGTTACAGCTATCTACTTCACTCTGATTAAAATCTCAAATGTGTTCAGATGGTGAATGCAGAAAGAGATTGAGTCTTTCAAAATAAAAAATTTCGAAAAGATGGAACCAAGATTTTTGTTTGGAAAAGTGAGTGTAAACTGTGTTTAACTGCACCATAAAGTAACATATGCTTCAATAATCTATTTGTCAATATTTTATTTAGAAGCAGACGCGAATTTTGTTTTCCCTTCTGCCCTACCATATAGCCACACCGAATAATAAAAGCCCTTCCACACTAAAGTCTTTGGTGGAGGCCTGATAGGTGAGTAATGTTGTGCCAGCAATATTCAGACTTTTAGGTTATTTAGGGGAACAACATTCCTTTTTTCTAGCAACAAAGAAATTTGTGAGTTAAATGACATCATGCACCCTTGAATGAAACAGCTCAGGCTCAAAGTTCACCCAAAGGCCAACAGTGATAAACTCTCGTCCAAGGACAAACTTCAATATATTTTTTGGGACTTATTAAAAACAGCATTTATATGGTGGCCATACAACGAGAGGGCTCTTTACCAAATTCTGTTTCTGATCAGAAAGCACTCAGGACCTGAGGTATAAATTCTGCTAGGGAATGTAGTTTCTTAATACAGAAATGAAATTTTCCCTTTTTAACACAAAGTTTCAAAAGGGCAAATAATTTGAAAGTAAAAAGGTTTAAGGCATTCCCCTATGAACAAGCAATTCAAAAGAAGTACAACAGCTAGCAAATATACAAACGGTTGTAATCAGAGATCCAAAAATTTAAATGATTTATGCTTTCATACTATTAAACTGCTAAAATTAAACTTCACTTTCAAATTTTATTTAAACTTTAAAAGAGGCTTTTTGAAAAATTACCTCTTTTAAAGGGATGAGACAGTGAGCTCAAGAAATAGTATAAAAGTTCAGACACTTAGCTTGCATGTGCTCGATTCTAGTTCAATCCCAGGTACCACATATGGCCTGCCAAGCACTACCAGGAGCTAGGAGTAAGCCCTGTGCACTACTGGGTGTGGCCCAAGTCCTCACTACCTCTCCAAAAGGTACCAGATCAAACTGCTTCTCTTGTATAGTTTATCTACCAAAAGAAAAAGAGTTTTATTAGGGGAACTTCTCTACTTCTATTGAAGACTAGAAAGAGGTTTTAACTAATGTTTAATAACTCTGATTAATAAATGTTACCACCTATGTGTTTCTCATACAAAATATAGCTAAGAAACAACATTATATGTTACTGGATATTCTGTTATTAGGAGCCTTCTCTTGTGCCAGTGGAACAACAGCTGAAGTGTTACAATACATAAAAGGGCACAAGCTTTGCCTACTTTATATATTACACAGATCAATGATATTCTCTGCACCCTGACCCTGCGGTACATAGATGTTCTCTAATTAATTATTAAAGTTTTCTAACAGTCAGCCATTGTACCTCTCTGGTTTCACTTTCCTTTTTATTCCACATTCCCAGAAGAATAGTCACAGGCAATATATAATTAGAAAAATGGCATGTCCTTATTGCATCTGAGATAATAGATTTCACTGAATAACTGGCAACACTGACTGAATCCCCTCCCATCCTACTCATCTCCTTCCTTTTCCTTACCCCTAAGTATCATCCAATAGTCCCACAGAAAGCATAAACCACGGGATTTTCATTTTGTTACTACTGCTACAATAATGGTCATTTGACATTTAACATCTGGACAAGCTATTTCTGAGGATGTCTGGAAGAGGGTCACAATTTAGTTTTACTTCTCAATACAGCCTTAAATATCATAGGATAAGAGAAATAATTAAATAACAGCTTCATGCTACTGGCAACATCAGGGACTCTGATAAAAATTTCCGATCGTCCCAATATACTTCTGAGAACTGAACAGGCTGCAACTATCCCATCAAAACATTTTCAATTAACATCAAGGTGGAATTTATCTTCCTGGAAAGATGTACACAATGTCTGTACAAATGTATATTAGGGAAGCTCAATTCACACATAGAATTTCATTATATATACATTAAAACTACTGAAGACTAGAATTACTTGAAAAGTCAAGTCAGATCAAGAAGCTGATTCGATGGGCAGGAATACATGATTGTAGTGAGAGCCCTGGTTTAATCCCTGGTATCACATCACTGTCAAAGTGACCCACGCCCAACCAAGTAAAACCACCCTTACTATTTTATTTTATTTTATTTTATTTTATTTTATTTTTGGGTCACACCCGGCGATGCTCAGGGGTTACTTCTGGCGGTGCTTCGGGGGACCATATAGGATGCCGGGAATCGAACCCGGGCTGGCACAGACTGGCTGCGTGCAAGGCAAACTCCCTACCCGCTGGGATATCGCTCCGCCTCCCCCTTACTATTTTAAACGATCATATTCTGATTGTATAACCTTTACTTAAGTTTATGGCAATAAAGTAGTTAGCATAAGCTACATTCTACACAGACATGTAAGTCTAAGTAATAAAAACTAAGAATGTATGGCATTAGTAGTATCTGGCTAAAACACACAGAGAAATTTTTCCTCAGAATCATAAACCGATTTAAAATTTATGGCTATTAAAAATTTATGCCGATTTAAAATTTAGACGCACTAAAATTAATGTAGTAAATGCAATCAGTCCAAGAAGTCAAGAAAACAAAGCAGGAATATCTCAGTGATGGAAAGCAATGTATGAAACAAAGGTTTGTTTTACTGCATATTACATTGTGAATTTCCTCTGCCTCCTGTTTCCTTGGTCTATTGTGTTTTTAAATGGGAGTGTTTATATACACTCACTCACTCATACATCTCTATTGATCATTAACTCTAAACAGATGTATCACGTATAGAACCAACTTTTTAACAACTGCTCAAGCATGCATGGTAGCATGTGTTTTTGTTGGAGCTAACAGCTTTCTTACTTTTAATACAATATAGAATCGAGAGTTGTAATCCTTCAATACTGACAACAGTATACCGTATTTAATTTGCTATGTAAGATGGATCTTTGGGGAATAATCAATTCCACAATCTAAATTCAAGGAACACTCTAAAATACAATATCCTTTACAAGCCAATAATTAAAAGTACTAGAAGACATACAAAACTTACTGTGACTTAATGTCATGAAAGTAAGGATTCACTGATTTGCATCACTAAACTGCATTCATTTATTGATGTGCCTATTTGTACATATAGGAAATGGGCAAGTGATTCTAAGCCTATTGGTTCTGAGCCCACTGACAGTGGCATGGAGAGAAAAGCCCTAATGCACTCAGTTCAGTATCCATAAGAAAGCTTGATAAATAAAAATAAAGACAAGTTGTCTACAACTGTATCACTGGATCACTGTCTTCCATCGATTTGCTCGAGCAGGCACCAGTAACATCTCCATACGTCCCGTCGCAAAGCAAAGTGTAGCTCAAGGGCATCTGCTTGCTCCAGGGACAGGAAGAGCCTCAAACCATTCCTTTGGCAATGGAAATGAGGTCCATAATTGTTACCAGTTTTTGGCATAACAAATAAAACACTGGTAGCTTGCCAGGCTCTGCCATGTGGTGGCATACTATCAGTAGAAGGCTCTCATCTCAAGCGTTTACTGATGAAACTTATAGGGGAAAGATCAGGTTTTCTCTTGGATGGAACTCTGAGGAACTATGGAGTCTGGATGTTGAGAATGACTGACCCCATGATGTGTGCGTTGCTCTGGCTTCTTGCTAGGCTTACTGGGATGATGGCTATCAATTAAAACCTATCTAGAACTGTATACAGTGTATAAATGTGAAAGATCCTTCCCAGGATCTTTCACAAGTAAAAATGGAAAAAAAAAAAAGTTTTTTTCAAAGACTCGATGCAGCTTCTTCCATGCTTCATTTATTCATTATCTCGTTACATACTAGATAAGTCCAGATCATTATACAGCAGGAAGAATTAAGTACCAATTTTTCTTTGCCTAAGCAGAAGAGGAAAAGTTCTCTTGGCATAGGCAGTTGAAAGCTTTTAGATCTGGAAGACATCATCATTCTCAACCTATACTTAAAACGTAATTTAAAAATCTTTCCAATCATTCATTAAGTAACCCTGGTATGTCCCATATAATAAAGCAAATAAATGTTCGCAATTTTGCCTCCAAGTAAGCCAGAAAATTCATAGAATAAGGAAAAGGATGAGACAGAGTATACTGGTTCACTGTTACTACATGATTTTTTAAATTTTTCTATACACAAAGGAGTATTTTTCCAAGTCTTGGCTCACAATGCCATAGTAATTGAAATAGTTATCTCCAAAAAATTATTGCCACTATATCATCTATTCGTTATGTGATTGCATTGGTCTTTTATTCCCATCTCAGTAGATCATACCAACATATCATAGGTGAAAAGATCTAATATTCATATTACTTCTATTTATGTTTAAACATTTCCATTTAAAAAAAGGCGATGGTATGAATGTTTGAAGAGAAATGAACAAACTTGTCATCTGTAGGTCAGCATAAAAAAAATCTAGATTCTTTCCATGGTCAGGAAATGTATTTAGTAATAGTCAGAAATGCTGTGTAACAAACACCCATGTTAGTACCCTTAGCTCTGATTTACTAGAATTTTTTCCTCCTTGGTTTTCAACTCTTACGTTCCTATTTCCCTGAATCAGTCCCCTTCTTCTCTCTTAGATTCTTGTAAGTTTTTGAGAACCACTAAATTAATATTATGTAAATACATGTCTGTAATAAACTGAAAGTAAGGAGTGAAAAACAAAGAATTACTGAAATAATAAACGATGATTAACAAACTTAGAAAAATGTTCTGGCATTTCAGAAGTCTTAATTGTCAGAGACTTTAGTTTTTAGGTGACAGTTTTTAGGTTTTTAAGGTATCTGTTTTTAGGTGTCAGTTTCAGATCTCAAGACAATCATTAATAAGGAATTTCAGAATAAAGCCTTTTGGAATGCACCACACATTAAGAAAACCCTTCTTGAAAATTACTAAGATGGAAGGGATGCTCAAAGCAAACAAATACAAAAACAAGTTTTCTATTTGCATCAATATAATAGAATTGCTAAGTAAAATTTCTTGTAGCTTTGAAAAATGCATACATTAGGAGGGAGCCCTGTACTTGTCCAGATGACCACTTAAGAACTGAAGAGAGATGACATAGTACAATGCTTTCTCTTCATTGTCAACAACAAAGCATCTTTTAACTAGCAGAACCACTGAGCAGGATCTCAGTTGTGAAGTACTTAAAACTGAAAGAAACAAGAAAGATTTCAACGGAAGAAAGGAACCATTTCTATCAATACAACCTACAATCAACAGCAATCTTTAGTGAATTTTTACTCTAACTCAAAAAGCTTGAAGTCTTTTGATGAACAATATCATTTAAGCTAAAAATAATCCTGAATGGCATATACTGTTAGTTCCATTTAAAAAATAAAAGAAAACTGAAGTCTACGGATGTAATCTGTCCAAAAGTCACTCAGCAAGCAAACAGAAGAAAAGGAATCTAAGACCAAAACCCATATTCTTACACCAAAAGCTAAAAACAAAGCACATAATTACTTTTAATCATAATGAGTTCATTATTTTAAATTAAAATTTCAAATGAAGAGGGCAAGATACTTTTATCTATATCACTATCTCTCACTATCTTCCCGCTCATCATCTATTTGCTAGAGTGGGCACCAGTAATATCTCCATATGTCCTGTCTCATGCTAGTAGAACCCAAAGGCATCCGCTTGCTCCAGGAACATAAAGAGCCTCAAACCATTATAGCAGACCATGGGAATGACCTAATATAAATGTTACTGGTATTTGGCATATCAAATACGACACGAGCAGCTTCCCAGGTTTGCCATGCAGGTGGCATACTTTTTGTAATCACCAATAAATAAAGCATTTATTGATGAAACACAGGGGCTGCTAGCGGCCTCACGAGCTGGGCTGTGATAGTCTGGTCTGCTGGGTGGAGTTTTGACAAGAGGGAATTCCGGATGTGGAAAATGGCGGCCCCCATGGGAGTAGGGGGTGGTCTGGCTTGTTGTGAGGCTCTGCTGGGGTGGCAGGCTAGGGCTAGAACCCGCCATGCCTCCCGGGCGCCTCATGAGCAGCTGGGCACAGGGAGAGCAAGTAGCAGCTCTGCCCCATGTCTGAGAGTCTCTGGTTCAGCATACCTGGGCCAGATTGAAAAAAAAAACTGCTGCAGGGTGGGTGTCCATGATCCGGGCTGTGATAGTCTGGTCTGCTGGGTGGAGTTGTGACGAGAGGGAAGTCCGGATGTGGAAAATGGCGGCCCCATGGAGTAGGGGTGGGGGGGTAGTCTGGCTTGTTGTGAGGCTCTGCTGGGGTGGCAGGCCAGGGCTAGAACCTGCCATGCCTCCCGGCACCTCATGAGTGGCTGGGCACAGGGAGAGCAAGTAGCAGCGCTCTCTCTCTCTCTCTCTCTCTCTCTCTCTCTATATATATATATATATATATATATATATATATATATATATATATATATATATATATATATATATATCAGAAATAGTAAATTCCATGGTTTCATCTCCCCATCTTCACTGATTTATCTTGTGTTTACATCATTATAGAATGGAAGAGGCGCTACGGACACCTTATTGTCTGAGGGCACCATCAAGTTCACGTCTACCCGGCTCCGCAAACATGTCTTTCCTGCTGGTCACCACAGTTTCTGAATTCCATTTCTCCTTCACTCCCTAAAGGATAAATTTCTCATCTAGATAAATACGCACCGTTTACACCCAGAGAGATGATATCAAGCAATCAAACTACAGAGGGAAATAACTTTGACAAGAAATAATGTCCCAGGAAGGCAGAGACATCTCCACAATACTTTATTTAGGTCTGACAGAAACAAAGAAGGCAACTTGAGTCATCACTGCAGATTCTCTGTAACATGCTAAGGAATATTTTGTTTTAGAAATTGCTGGTCTGGGGGCCGGAGCGATAGCTCAGCGGGTAGGGCGTTTGCCTTGCACACAGCCGGCCTGTGCTGGCCCGGGTTCAATTCCCGGCATCCCATATGGTCCCCTGAGCACCACCAGGGAGTAATTCCTGACTGAGTTCAGAGCTAGGAGTAACCCCTGAGCATCGCCGGTGTGACCCAAAAAGCAAAAAAAAAAAAAAAAATTGCTGGTCTGGTTCAATACTGAAAGGTACCTATGTCCTAATGAGGAGTGGACCACAGACATATCCAAAGAGTGAGGATCACGGATACACAGAAGACAGACTTGGAAGGTGAAGAGTGCCCAGGAGAAAAAAAAAAACAACAGACATTTCAACAGTTCTTAGAAAATTCAACTCTGACCCAGACTTGACATCTTACAACAGTGGAAACTGATGCTCTTCATGTGGTCACTGATACAAAGAAAGCATAGTAGGAAGGCAAGGAACTTCCAGATGAAGGCAATAAAGGCTATTCAGCATTTCTTGTCCTCCCCAAGGACTACAAAATCACATGGCCAAAATGTTTTTGTCATATGACAACGCTAAGGAGAACAGATTCCAATTGTGGACAGACAGGCAAGGGCATTCACCCACCTCCTCTCTGCCTTGGTTATGGGGATGTTACCGAAAGTTAAAAGGATCATGAGGAAACTATGTTTTTCCAAAGAGAGAGATTCCATGGAATAGAAGCATATTTACCATTAAAGAAAAACTAAAGATTTTTTACTTGAAAAATAAGAGGCAGATTATTTGCCTCTTATTTTGGTGCAATTGAGGATTGAGAGGAAAAACTGAACTATGATCTTTGGAAACTAATAATCACTATGCACCTTAACTGACTAAGAAAGCCCCACGCACATGACACAGGAGAAAACAGTTTCTTCTTATTTAAAAGACAGTGGTCAAAAATAAACCTATTAATGGCAAAGAGGTGTGGGTAAACCTCTAAGCAATCCTCATACAGTCGAGGATTTTTGTTTTCACAAAATCCATATTTATAGGATTATATTTTCTATGGTTGAGAGTAGCTATAATTAATGGATTTTCCTCCTACTAATGCAGACATTTGTCAATTCAAATACAGAACGTCCAATCAATTTTGATGTATTTAGTAAGCAATTTGTCAAATGGTGTTATAATCCAGTTAATACATTAATTCTTGTCATGGAGAGAGTTCTGACAACTAGATAGCTTTCCATAGCAAATCTGAAAGAAAAAATCTGTGCTGGATTCTATGGTAATTTTTGGGGAGATTCTCCATCTCTGCCCAATATCTGAGTGCAGACGCACTCAACAGGAAAAACTACTTTGCTGTGATAAAAAAAAAAAAACTTGGTACTTAGATTTACTGGACAGTATTGCTGTTAACACACTGTGATAAATGGGGTTCTTTGGATCATGCACCTGGTAAGTTTTTAATAAAATGTTGGTAGGGCATTTGCCTACCATGTGGTCGACCCTGGTTTGATCCCCAGCATCCCACATTGTTCCCAAGTACCACGAGGAGTAATTCCTGAGTGCAGAGGCAGGAGTAACCCCCTGAGCATCGCAGGGTATGACTCAAATAAATAAATAAAATGAACATGTGATACTAAACACAAAATAAATAAGCTTCAAAGAAAAGATCAGAACCTTTACTAGTCAAAAGCACGCTTCTTAAACTTTAAAATCATTTGAAAACATTTTCTCCTAGCCTTATAGTTTCTTACATTAATTGCTAAAGAAGTGGTTCTCAACCTTTTATTTTTCTGATCCCAAACAACAAATTTAAGTTTCATCGAAGGCTACTGGCACCAAAAGAAGTTCAGTGACTGGTAGTCAAGACTAACTCTTAGGCTAAGGATGAAGAAGGGGGGGGAGATCTCTGACAAGACAGTTTTCCTATGTTATAACTATATTTCTTCTACCACTATTCTATCCTTTCTCCCCAACCCCAAGGCTATTTACCCACTGTGTAAATAGAACCACAGATGCATGCATTGAGCTATCTGATACATGATCCTAAATGCATCCTAGAAGAAATTTGGATGTTAGTGTCCAAGGAGGGGTCAAAGCTTTTCAAAGCCTTTCATTGCAGACCTGCTTACTATCTGTTCAGGCCGCACAGAGAACTTTCTAACACATCATAGGTAAACTCTAGGTCTACCCTGGACAGTAGGCAAACAGTTTTCAAAAGTGACAGCTCTCCACTCACTATATCCAAATATTCTCAATTTCTCTGTGAGCAAAAGCATTATCAAGGTAAATGATTTATTAAAAAAAAAGCTGAAAAACATGGGGAACTTTTTATAATCAAAGGGGGAGAGGAGAAAAGGAATACTGTATCTTCTAGACATGAGACTTCCCATAGCCAATTGATGGACGAAGAGCAAATCAAGGACAAAGAAAAAGAAAACTGTCAAAATGATCTGGCACAGGGCTGTGTATTTAAAACCTGAAACGTGGTCCAGTCCTCAGACTCTGAGACGTCCTATTGTTGCTGGAGTCTACTGGGAAAGGTGCCCTATGTGTCAGGAAAGCATACAGAATATTTTCCAATGACCCAGGGGGCAGAGGTCACTTATTATAAATGGATAATGAGACCTAATGCAGTACTCTGAGTATGGACAAAGAAAGGGCCTATGCATAGCCCCCTGGTGGATTGGTCATTCAGGCTTTTATTTCCTCTGCACACTTAATGGAGTCAAACAATTGACAGAAATTCTATAGAGAAGACTGAAACTGAGAGAAACAACTGTATTGTAACTCTGATAGACAGATACAAATAATGCCCCCTGAAATGGCGCCAGGACTCCTGTTTCCACCAACAGAGCAGACAGCTGCCGCGTTCACCCCTAAATTCCCATTTAGTCATTTGCTAGCAATTAACCTTAGCGGGGAAGTGATGCTGCTTCAAACCACAAGCTCCTGCCAATATCAAGTCAGCACATTACAGCAGGTAAGCAAACACAGGCCATTCTTTTTAACTCCTTGTTTCAGGAGTGAAGGGAAAACATCTCTGTAATCAACGACCCATATCCTTCACTGCCCAACTGAAGGTATGTACCATCGGGAAACCAACATCAGAATATGAGGTCCTTAAACTCAGGAGGGTGAGAGTGAATAACATCAGATGCAGTGGGGCTGTGGTTCAGAGGCTTTACAACCAATATATAATTTTTGGTTAATCAAAATCAAGATACTTTCCAAGTAAAGTCTATGACAATAAATAGTAATAGCATTAATGGAAAGTAATGACTACTCTTGACTGTGCCAGAAGTAAAGCAGGTCAGAAAACAACTTAAATGAGTCTTAAACCTTTAATATCCATTATAATTCTGTAAAATAATGACACAAGTAAAAACCAGGGCCGAAGGGACAGTTCAAAGGCTTAGAGAGCGTGCCTGGCACATGCCCTAAATCAGACCCCTGGCAGCTCATGGACCACTTAGCACCATCAAATGAAGCTCTAGTGGTCTCAGGGCACTGCCCGAGGACCTGGCAGCCTCCAGCACTGCTGGGTTCGAGAAGTACCAGGACAAGCATTGAACTGTCCAGCCTACACAGCTAAGCCAAGTATCAATGGGAGCTGCCTTCCGAAAAGCAAAAAACGATAAAAGTTTTCCTTTTATTTCATTTCAATGTTAAGAACTATCAGAATAGAAAGGTGATGCAATATATGAACCATTTTCCCAAATAGCACACAGCAAATGATGGAAATCTATGATTTACTTCTGAAGAGAGAAAGTCAGAAGAGAGGATTTATTTTCTTATTTATTTATTTATTATACCACCGTGAGATTATACCACCACAGTTACAAAAGTATCTATATTTGGGTTTCAGTCATACAGAGTTCCAGCACCCATCCCTCCACCAGTGCCCATTTCCCACCACCAATGTCCCCTGATTCCCTCCCCTCCCCCAGCCTGTGTCTATAGCAAGCAATTTTCACTCTCTCTCTCTCTCTCTCCTCCTCTCCCCCTCTCTATCTCTCTCTCAGAAGAGAGGATTTTGATGTTGATACATCTTGCCAATAAATAAGCAATATGGGCTAGAGAGTACAGTGGGCCAGGTACCTGTCTTGTACACATCTGACCTGGGTTTGATTCCTAACACTACAAATGGTTTCCTGGGAATGTCACGAGTAAGGCCTGAACATTGCTAGATGTGGCCCAACTGCCCTTTCCTAAAACTATTCCAGGGGTGTGAATAGACACACACAGATAAGGGAACCTAAAACAGTCAGGGGATAGGTGAGGCTGAAAACCCCTCCAGCAGAAAGCCCTGCAAAGGAAGATGAAAACTGGTTCAGTTTCTACAAAAAACTATGGAACGATTCCAAAGAATTAAGTAGGAACTACTAAATGATAGTTCCAGGAATTCCCTACCAGAGATAATTCCCTACCAGATATTCCCTACCAGATAAAAGAAACCACTGAAAAGAATTATTTGACTCTTATGAGAGAACTGAAGCTACCAAAGCAGAGGAGGATGGGGTACAATGGAAGAGAAGGGACCCCTGGGGACGCGAGGGCCACTGGCAGCTGTGATGTGGTAACGCCATGCCACCGAAACATCAAAGCATGTGCATTCTTGTAAACCAGTGCTCCTCCGACATGGGAGACACCCAGATCCCAAGTGCTGGAAGGACCCAGTAGGGAGTAAGTAGTAGCGTGGGAACAAATGGGATGCACTTTTTATTCGCTTAAAGGAGGTACATTTGGAGGGGAGCACTGCTGAGCAAGTTTGTTTTTTTCTGAAAAGGGGTTGATAGGTCAAATAATTATAAGTACCTCTATTGTGAATCAATATCACCTCAAAGTAAAATGAAGTCGAATGCCTGCAGGATAGGGATGTGCTTGGCGCCAGTGGTTGTGTAAGCCAACTTGGGTTTAGGGGAGTAGGGGGAGATATGCTGCCTGCTGTGACTGTAGGTTTGCATTTACGCTTGAGGTTGGAGACTTCCAAATTTAGAGCAAGCAGTGTTTTCCTCATTTGTTTTAAAGCTGCTTCATCAAAGGGCTAGCGGGACACAACTGAGGGTAAGATGCTTACCAACCTGGGTTTGATCCCCAGCACCTGATACAGTCCCATGAGCACAGAGCCAGTCCCTGAGGACTGCTGAGTGTGGTGCCAAAGCGTGAATGAATGAATGAATGAATGAATGAATGAATGAATGAATGAATGAATGAATGAATGAATGAATGAATGAATAGAACAAAGCTGTTTCATCAACCACTTCAAGCTACAAGTATTTTAAAGGAATAACTCCGAGAGAAACAACCTTAAGTCAGATACTAGGAAAATGGGCTGTTGACTCCCAAAGTCATCAAATCTTTCTTTTCCCAGAAAACAGGTCTCCTCCACCAGGAAAAGACAACTGACTCCTGTGAGTCAGGTCAGTCTCTGGTGAAGGCCCGGGCCTGGCTGGGACGGAAAGGGAATGGGCGGGCTCTGTAATTTCATGCGTGTTATCAGCCAATCCTGAGAGTCTAGTGCAGAAACTTACACAGTTCTTCATTTTCACACACACTGACTCAGATTCAAGCCACAAGGTGGGAATTTTTACTGTGATTTTTTTTGTACCCTGTCAGTATAATTACATTTAACTTTTTGTCCCAACTTCCATTTGTATTTTGGAGTGGATGACATTTGGACATATGAATTCCAAGAGTCTCCCTCCCCTCAGAATCAGTTTGAACCCACTTTGAAAGAGGAACGTGTGAACACCACGACTCTTCCTGCTTCAGAGCTAGGGACCAAAGCCAGGTTAGCAAATGAGGGACGTGTACTCCACCACGGAGCCACATTTCTGGTCACTGACTCTCCCTAATGTCACCCCCAGGTTGAGGGCTTGGCATGTTATTAAAAAGTAATCTTGCTGAACTGTACATAACTTATGTTCCAAGAGGTAAAGGACAACTTTTGGCATTTACTTCTGTCACATTGGATTTTACAAGGAAAATTTTAAATTGAAAAGGAAAAAAACATCTTCTATTAGAAAGATGCATATATTTTGCAATCACAATGGGAAAGAGAATGGGTAAAACCAGCAAGCAAAACCAAACCTTTCGATTCATCATTCTTAAAGCTTAACTGATGTACTTTAACTATTTGTCATATTTTAAAAAGAACATAGTTTTGCAATAGTCATCACATATATGCTACATTTAGAGTCACTGTGTCTTAAATTTAATATGTCTTGAAGAAAAACTCTTATTTCATTGTCACTTGTCTTCCCATTGTTCATTGATTTGCTCAAGCAGGAACTAGTAATGTCTTCATTCATTGGGAATGAGGTTCCATTACTGTTACTGTTTTTGGCATATCGAATATACCATGGGTAGCTTGCCAGGCTCTGCCGTGGCTCTGGGTTCATTCCAGGAGGCCCAGTCTCTTCCTATGTCATACCATCAACCATCCAGGGCCCATGGGGCAGAGCCCTGAGTGTAGACAAGCCTGTCTCCTGTCTGCCTCCTGCTATCTCAGTCGGGCACTGCAGCCACACCTGCAACACCTCGAGGGGCAGTATTTATTTCATTAATGTTGTTTTTCTGTGGAAGTATATATACATATATTTTTCATCTTTAATTTCATCTTTACATAGGTATCATAGATAGGTAATCATACAAATTTTTACTTGGACTAGTAAATTATTAATCACTGTAATATAGTTCATGTTTGCTATTATAAAAGAAACTTCCCTGATAAGGAGTAATCCTGCATAGTCCCTAAATACATGCAAAATATCTAAAGAATGAAAACATAAAACATACATGTTAGTACAATTAGAGGGTGACTCAATCATATAAATATACTTAAATGTGTGTAAAAATCTAAGTATAAGTCTGTTTTATATTCTACATGTCACTTGCACTAGAGGTAATAAACATTACTCTAAGTTTATAATGAGGAGAAAAGAATTACTAGGGAGTCCAAAGAATATACAGAACTTTTCCTCCCTTTCTCAGATATACATAAAATATAACCAAAATATTTCAAATAATTAAGTCTTTAAGAGTGAATTTTAAACCCCCCAAACAAAGACGCTTACACATATTTGTAGTAAAAATTATATGCCCAAATTATAAATTGTCAGCACGTTTTGGAAATAGTTTTATTAAAAAGTTGGAATAATGTATTTAATATTGTTATGAACTGTTTTTTTATTTTTGGGAAGTATATTTGCTGGCTCATAAATTCATATAAGTATTTGAGTTTTATTCAATAACAATTAGAATAATTATTCAATTGAAAAATAATTCGATCTGAAGTGGGGGTTCTTAACTACCAAGACATGCAGTCCTCGATAGAGCAGTATGACACACCCATGGCCAACAATGGACTATAAATACTCTTTAAATAAGTCCTACATTACAGTTTCCTCTGCAAGAGAAAAACATCTTTCTTCCCCTTCCACCCTACCCACTCATGGGCAAATATTTATTATGGACAATGCAAGGAAATATTGTTGAGTACCTCCATCATACTTGGTACATACCACAACAGCGATGCAATTCAGGATGTTAGGTTAAATCTAATGTGCCATGCGACAGAGAGCAGCTTGGAAACTTGCTGCATATTGAATTGCTTTTCCAGGGCACTGACAATGATCATAACAGAGAAGACCAAGGTATTTTTTCTCTTTCGTGTCAAAAGACTCAAATTGTATTGACAGTATATCATAAACCAATAAAACAAATTAGGGGGCAGCAAAAGATTTCTAGATGACTTCATTCTAAACCCAAAAATGTGCCTTTACTGGTGGAGGGATGGGTGCTAGAACACTGTATGACTGAAACCCAGACACGAACATCTTTGTAATTCTGTATCTCACGGTGGTGCAATAAAATATTTTTTAAAATGTGCCTTTAGATTTCAATGCAAATTTTTTTGCTATTTTCAATCTTATGTTAGTAATTAGTAAACCAATAGTACAAAATATAGTTGGGAATTAAGATAAGATCTCTAAAATTAAACCACTGACTTCTGATTTTCCTGCTTCTATATGTAAAAGGGTGCTGAGGTGTCTTCAGACGCTACCTAGTTCATAATATGCAAAAGAGAAAAATAAAAAAAAATGGCTAAAGTCTAAGAAATTAGTGTCAAAGAGTAAATGAAGGCCAACTAGTTGAAAGAAGCCCAAACTGACTTTTTTTCTCATTAGTACTATTAAAAAAAATAAGTTTTTGTTTTTTGGTCAAAGTTAATATCACAGTAAAGTTCCATATGCCACTTTTAATGATTAAATTCCCTAATACATTCCATGTTGTTTTGAGTCTGATATGGGAAATTAATCTCTTCTTTATAAATTTACTGTGAAATAAGTAAGTTCATTTCAAAGACTATTTAAAGATAAAGTAAATTTTCTTTCATAACAAGTTTAGCTCAATGACTACCTGTCAGTTGAAATTATCTTGGAAAGGAGCTAAGAATCTGTACATACATCTATGGAACTTTACCAAAACAAATCCAACTTTTTTTTTGCTTTTTTTTTTTTTGGGGGTGACACCCGGCAATGCTCAGGGGTTATTCCTGGCTCTGCACTCAGGAATTACTCCTGGCGGTGCTCGGGGACCATATGGGATTGCCGGGATTGAAACCAGGCCGCCACAGGCCGGCCGCGTGCAAGGCAAACGCCCTACCCGCTGGGCTATCGCCCGGCCCCAACAAATCCAACTTTATAATGACATATTATCTTCACTACTTTACCATATTCTCTTCATGGATGACATAACCTATTATCCAAATCAAACCTCTTTTTCTACACATTTTTATTCAGCCACCCAGTAATGTTCAAAATGTAAATCCTACCAATGCAACTTTATCAATACCTTAGAAATTTTCACCCACATCTACATTTCTCTAATTATCCCTATTAATTATTAATTCATATTATTAACAGAGTATATCACTGCAGGGCAGTAGAAGTACTCATATACGCATTGTTTTTAATCTTTATTTATGTTAGAGTAATGATTCAAAAGTGAAGTCATTTATATGGAGTAAGATCAATGTATTTTGCATAGTGCTTAAGCCTGTGAAATTTAAATTTAGATTTAAATTTAAAAAATTATCATTAGAACCTGCCATAGTGGCAGGCTATGGGAGGAGGGAGGGAATTGGGGACATTGGTGGTGGGAAATGGGCACTGGTGGAGGGAGGGGTGCTGGAACACTGTGTGACCAAAACCCCCAAACATGAACAACATTGTAATTGCATATCTCACGGTGGTATAATAAAATGTTAAATAAATAAATAAATAGATAGGCAAATAAATAGATAAGCAAATAAATAAATAAATAAATTAATAAATAAAGACTTATCAGCACTTTTTTTTCTGGTCACATAACAGAATTACCACCTAAGAAAACTAAGTTAGCTCTAAGCTAACAGCTGAGGGCTGGAGAGATGGTACAGGTAGGGCACTTGCTTTGAATGCAGCTGACCTGGGTTAGATCCCCAGTATCCTCTTTGGTTCACTATTTCCTACCATAAGTAATCCCTGACCACCAACAGGGATGGCCCCAAAAACATCAACAACAACAAAAAAAAAAAAAAAAAAAACGAACCAACCCAAACCAAAGCAAAAAAAAAAAAAAAAAAAAAAAAAGCCCCAAGCACCCAACAAACACTGTACAAGAAACTAAAAACTTAAAACTACAAATATTAAGAATAGTCAGGGGCCAGTAAGGTGATAGCACAGCAGCCCTTGTCTTGCACCCAGCTGACCCAGGTTTGGTCCCTGGCGCAACATATGGTTTCCTGAGCCACGCCAGAAGGGATCCCAGAGTGCAGAGCAAGGGAGTAAGCCCTGAGCAACACAGGATATAGCCTAAAAGCTACAGAGAGAGAGAGAGAGAGAGAGAGAGAGAGAGAGAGAGAGAGAGAGAGAGAGAGGGAGGAGGAGAGAGAGAGAATGAATAATCAGAGAAATAACCATAAAATTGAAAATTCACCCACATCTACATTGGTGATGGGTGTGTCATTAGAATTATGCGCAAGAGAAACCATCATTAGTGGTATTGTAAATCACAGAATCTCCATTAAAATTTTTAATGGAAAGACAAAAGGAAAATAGGAAATTCACCCCATCATACAAAAATCATTTAGCACAAAGAAGACAAATCAAAGAGACAAATCTATACACACAGCCAAAAACATTTATTATAGATTACCACAGGATAAAATAAATCAATAGAACTCCAACTCTCAATAAATTACAGACAGGAAAGAATTAGCCATCTAGACTCCAGAATAGTATTTTCCAATCTTCTTTATCTAAGGAACAGCAGTTATCTACACAATGGTCTGCTGATCAGCAGCTAAAACCAAGACATGGACCAGGGATTTCAACCTTTCTACATGTGTAAACTGTATTATGGACAGGTGGTTGAAGTCCACTGCTCCCAAAGAGCTGCCATAAAAAAAAAAAGGGTTTTGGGGCCGGAGCGATAGCCCAGTGGGTAGGGCGTTTGCCTTGCACGCAGCCGGCCTGTGCCGGCCCGGGTTCGATCCCCGGCATCCCATATGGTCCCCTAGCACCGCCAGGAGTAATTCCTGAGTACAGAACCAGGAGTAACCCCTGAGCATCGCCGGGTGTGACCCAAAGAGCAAAAAAAAAAAAAAAAAAAAAAAGGTTCTATATGCTAAAACCATCTACATGATGAGAATGAAAGATACAAAAAAAGATTCTATATCAAATTTCTCGAGATGAAAAATATGGTATGTAAAATGAGTTGAAAAAAAGTTAGCTGCAGGTTAGAGAGCAAAATAGAAACTGATATTAAATAAATCAAATAATAAGCTATGGAAAATAAGAGGACTAATACCTTGGAAAATGTAATGAACTTTAAAAAAAATTATATTTTATTATACCACTGTGAGATATACAATTACAAAAAAGTGAGATACACAATTACAATGAAGTTGGGGTTTGGTCTTACAGTGTTCCAGCACCCATCCCCTCCACCAGTGCCCATTTCCCACCAACATGTCCCCAATTCCCTCGCCCCCCCTAGCCTGCTTCTATGGCAGGTTCTTTATCTCTTTTCTCTTTCTCTCTTCCTTCTCTAACACATCGTGGATTACAATACATACATTTATAGGTTATCATGTGTATCTTTTCGCCTGTATTCAACGCTCAGTTCTATGCTGGTATTATCACTTTCAACAATTATTAGCAATTATTAGCACACTGATCCCTTCTCCGTCTTGCCTAACCTCTGACTCCCACACGTTTGTGGTAGATTCCACCTTTGACAAGACCTCCTGATCCATGTTTTGCCTGACCTTGGATACTGGTTTCATAATATATGTATATATAGTATATATAATGTATATTATAACATATATACTGTATATACATATATACTATATATACATACTATATGTAGTATGAAACCTATATATATATCACTTGTATCACTTGTCTTCCTGTTGTTCATCAATTGTCATTCTACATCTGTCTTTTTCCTTCTGGCTAATTTCACTCAACATGATCCTTTCCATGTCCATCCATTTATAGACAAATTTCATAGCATCATTTTTCCTAATAGCTGCATAGTATTCCATTGTGTAACGTACCAAAGTTTCTTTATCCAGTCATCAGTTGTCTGGCTGTTTCCAGATTCTGGCTATTGTGAATAGCGCTGCTATGAAAATAAAAGTGCAGGGGCCGGGCGATAGCCCAGCGGTAGGGCGTTTGCCTTGCCGCGCCGGCCTGGCCGGCCTGGGTCGATCCCCGGCATCCCATATGGTCCCCGAGCACCACCAGGAGTGATTCCTGAGTGCAGAGCCAGGAGTAACCCCCTGAGCATCGCCGTGTGATCCAAAAGCAAAAAAAAAAAGAAAATAAAAGTGCAGATGGTGTTTCTGTTGTGTATTTTTGGCCTCCCAAGGTATATTCCCAGGAGTGGTATGGCTGGTCGAACGGGAGCTCAATTTCTAGTCATTCACGGAATGTCTATATGGTTTTCCAAAAACGCTGTACCAGTAAACAATGTAATGAACTTTAAGTAAGCTTTAAAATTATCAAAGAAGGTGGGGCTGGAATGACAGTGCAGCATGGAGGTCATTTTCTGGCACGCAGCCGACCCAGGTTCGATTCCCCAGCATCCCATATGGTACCTCAAGCTCTGCCAGGAGTAATTCCTGAGTGCAACGCCAGGAGTAACCCCTTAGGATTGCTGGGTGCAACAAAAAAAAAAAGCAAAAATAAATAAATAAATAGATAAATGAATGAATGAATGAATGGATAGATAGATAAGTAAATAAAAATAGATAAATGATAGATAGATGAATAAATGAACAAACGAATAAAATAAAAACTTAAAATAAATAAATAAAATTATCCAAGAAAGAGCAATGGTACAGTGGGTTGGTGCATGCATTTCACGTGGCCAACGGGGTTCAATTCCTGGCAATCTATATTGTTCCCTAAGCCTGCCAGGAGGGAACTGTGAGCACAGAGCCAAGACTAAGTTCTTACAACCAATGGGCATGGGCCCAAGATAAAAACAAAAAATCAAATGGCTCTCTCATAGACCCTATGACATAAACTGTACCACAACCTGAATTTAATTTCCCTATTTTTCTATTGCTTCCGTATTTTCTATTTCATTCATTTCCACTGTTAGCACTTCTTTTCTTGTCCTACTTTTCTCTCTTTTTTAAAATGGATGCTAAGGCTATAATCTCAATGCTTGCCCTTTTATGAGGCATTTAGTTCTGTAAATTTAACTGAAAGTTAAACTCATTCTGTGTGATTGCACAAACATTTCTATTTTCCGATGGGCTTTTATTTTTACATGATTATAAATTCGCTTTCTACCAAGCAAACTTAAATTTTCAACATCCGAACTCCACAGCTCGTCAGAGCTCCACCCAGCAGAAAAGATGATCTTTCCCCGTCTCACACAGCCACCTTACAGCTGCGCATTTCATCAATAAATGCACGAGATGAGAGGCTACTACAAGAGTATCACACCTGCACGGCAGAGTCTGGCAGCTACCTGTGTCGTATTTAATACGACAAAAACCAGTAATAATTATAGACTGCATTCCCATGACCTGAAAGAATGGTTTGAGGCTCTTCATGTTCCTGGAGTGAGCAGATGCCCTTGGGCTACACTAGCATGTGATAGGACATATGGAGATGTTACTGGTGCCCACTCGAGCAAATCGATGAACAACGGGAAGGCAAGAGATACATGTGATAAATTCATTTTAATTTTCTTAAGAAGTTGTAAAACAGCAAATATACTTGTCATTTAGTTTCAAAGCCAGGAAACTGTTAATGCGACAATCTACAGACCAAATTCAGATTAAGTTAATTTTAAATATATGAATTTGTGTTAAAAAAATTTTCTGTATATTTGTAGAATGGTATAAGTTTATCAGGTGAAAATCTGTGTTCACTTCTGTTAAATTCTAGATAACAGCTCTATCCCGTCAAAACATATAATATATATATTTATATTTATCAGCGTTTCCCTCAAGTCTTGTTATATAGCTCACACATAAAAAAATCTTACAATACTGTATTTCCCTTCCCCTCCCTATCCCTTCAGTCTCTCTCCCTTAGCTCTTTTGTCAGATTCCAAGAGGTTGTTTTCATTTTGGCTTTGTCTGTTCCCTTGCTTTAGTTCTCTCTGTCCTACATATGAGTAAAATCATTTGGATTTTGTCTTTCTCTTTCTGATTTATTTCACCAAGCCCAACTCCCTTCAATTCTATCCATGTTGAAGCAAAAGGCCCAACTTCAAAGTTGCTAACAGTGAGTAGCATTCCACCATGCTTATGTATCACAACTTCTTCATCCACTCATCTGTCATCGGCCCTTGGGATGCTTCCAAATCTTACTATCAAAAAATAAAGCTGCAAAGCATAGGCCTGTGTGCATCTTTTTTGAATTGTGTTCTGAGAACAGCTACCCTGGAGTGGGTTCAGCTGGTAAGGCCTTTACTCTTTTGCAAAGGTTTAGAAAAAATTTTGCTTTGTCCTCATTTGAAAGAATACTTTTTCAGAGCGCAAAATTTTCTTCTTCTTTTTTTTTTGTATTTTGGCATTTTCTTGAGGGGGAGGAGAGAGGGGCACGCCTGATAGTGCTCAAGGCTTACTCCAGCTCTGCACTTCGGATCATCCCTGGGGTATTCAGGTGGTCGCCAGCAATCGAACTGGATCAGTCTTGTAAGCTACAAACACCCTGCCCACTGTTCTGTCTCTGGCACCCAAATATTTTCTTTCAGTATTCAAAAGAAATAAACTATTAATGTCAGCACAGTTCTTTGATATTATGTCCACTGGACCCCACCACCCACCACCCTAATTTTGGGCGATTTTATAATTTTCTCTTCTTATAATTTTTATAATTTTCTCTTCTTAACTACTTTGAGCAATTTGATTAAGACATGTTTTACTTCATTTTTCTTGTGATTGAGATGCATTAGTGTTCTTTTATCTGTGGGTCTATACTTTATATCTGACTTTGGACCTTTGCAATTATTTCTTCTGTCCTCCCACCTCTTTCTATGTTTATCCAAACTGTGAGCCTGAGGACTTTGTGCCTGGGCACTGTGCCCTCTAAGCCTCAATGATGGTAAGTCCTTGGTTGCCATAGATTCACATATCAATAATAGGCTGAATCACAGCAAAGCTGGCTTCCGGAAAGGATTCAGCACAATTGACCATATCCACACGGTAACCAAGCTCATTGAGGTTTGTAGGGAGTACAAGATGCCGCTCTGTCTCACATTCATTGATTTAAAGAAAGCCTTTGATTCTGTGGAGACTGAAGTGGTCATCGAAGCCCTAGCAAAACAGGGCATTCAAACCCAATACATCAAGATCCTTTGTGAGCTATATTATGGATTCACCACCAGGATCTCACCATTTTACAAGGAAGTGATCACTGATGTCAAAAGAAGGGTTCGCCAGAGTGATTCCGTTTCACCAAAACTCTTCAGCGCCACCCTTGAGAACATCATGCGACAATTAGAATGGGAAGGAATGGGAGTGAAGATAGATGGTTGGAAACTACACCACCTCCGGCTTCGCTGATGACAGCGTTCTAATAACACCAAACATTAGCCAAGCAGCACAAATGCTGGCTGACTTCGACCGAGAATGTGGAAAGATAGGTCTACAGCTGAATCTAAAGAAAACTATGTTTATGAAAAATGAACTAGTTCCAGAGGCCCCATTCACTCTCAATGGAACAGACATCTCTGAATGCAGCAGTTATGTGTACCTAGGTCGAGAAGTCAACATGATGAACTACCTAAAACCTGAGCTGCACAGGAGGAAGAGAGCTGCATGGAATGCCTTCAAAGGCATCGGAGAAATAGCTAAAAGGACAAAGAACCTCCGGCTCTGGGCACATCTCTTTGACTCCACCATCCTCCCTGCATTAACATATGCCTCGGAGACCTGGGCCCTATGAAAGCAGGATGAGAATGCTATTCAGGTCTCCCAGAGAGGAATCGAAAGAGCTATGCTTGGAATATCATGCCTCACTCAAGTGAGAGAAGGAATCCGAGTTCTAACCTCCGTCGCTATTCCAGAATCAGGGATGCTGTCTCATTTGCCAAGGCATCAAAAATCAGATGGGCTGGACATGTAATGTGATTTGGAGATGACCGCCGACTAGAGCCATTACTGACTGGATCCCACGGGATGTCAAAAGATCACGTGGCCGCCCACCTACAAGATGGTCAGACTTCCTTGTCAAGACCCTGAAGGAACGGTTTGAGGCTCTTCATATTCCTGAATCAACCAGATGCCATTGGGCTACATTGGCACGTGATAGGGTCCAATGGAAATGTTACTGGCGCCCACTCGAGCAAATTGACGAATAACAGGATTCAAGTGATCAAGTGATCACAGCAAAGTCCCTCCTCTCTAATATGCTGTCTAGAAAACTCTAGGTCAAGAGTCAGGAAACAGAAAATATTTGTAGCTTCTAACTCAAAAATGAGTATAGATAATATATTAAAGAAATGGTTTGGCTACATTTCGTTAATGCTTTCTTTAGTCTAACCAAATTTGCAGTGGTCTCCACACCAAAAACTCTAGCAACCTAGTAAACTGGGGAAAATGCAAAGCTTCTTCATTTGTTTCTATGAAGAATGTTCTTCATTCTTTGATGTCTGGTGATTTGAAAACATCTGTTTCATATACTGTCTTTTGCTGTGTGTGGTGTTTTTAAGTAGGAGAGTAAATCTGTAATGGTGGGGGAGACACTCTTTAAATGGAACCCCAAGAAACATTAAACAAATGAAAATAATATTCAGAAAAAAACCGATACTGAATTGAAACATAATAGGTTGACCTATCTTTTAAACTTCTAAAGGTTGAGGAAAACAATGACTTCATAATAAAAACACAGGGAGCTTCGTAGTCACCTTTGAATTATGTACCAAAGCTGTATTTCGGCAAAATTGTCTTCTGTTAGCATTTAACAAAGAAAACTCATGGATTATTTATTATTATCATTACTGGCGCCCGCTCAAGCAAATCGATGAACAACAGGAAGACAAGTGACAAGTGATTATTTTAAAAGAAAGTTCAAAGGATGATCTCCCAAAACAAATATACAGTATCAGCATCTAAAAATGCAGGTAGAAAATTACCTGAAAGAAACAGAGAAAACATTATTTTCCCATTTACAAGTTATACTTTGGGAAGCTCTGAAACAAATTAAAATGCTATTGCTACTTTGGGATCATATTCAGAGTTGGGTGATACTTATGTTAGTTTCCTCCTATGATGATCATTGTTTCTGGCACAGGAGTACACTGAAATAAAATGCCTATTTTAAGAAAAGGTAATTCTAGTAACTGATTTGTGGGGGAAGAGAAAAAAATTACTGTTACTAGGAAGCTCATTATTTCATCTGATCTTTTAAAAAATTATTTGCAAGATTTCTATGATGAAGACAAGGCATACAGCAAGATTAGACTCCATCTGTTCATTTAGCCTTTACAAATCAACTAAACAAACATAATTAAAGCTTATAAATTTGTTGATATTTTATGTTCTTTTATTTACTCAAAAAATCGCACTTTTTAGTGTGATTTTGGCTCAAGTTTTTAAGCTTAACAGAAGAGATCAAAGTAAAGCAGAGATGAAACTTTAGTGTTTCCAATATACCCCAATTTTGCATCATTCCCATAGGTATAAGATATGACTACAGTTAAGAAAACAAAACAAGGGGCCCGAGCAATAGCCCAGTGGGTAGGGCATTTGCCTTGCACGCAGCCAGCCCATGCCAGCCCAGGTTCGATCCCCGGCATCCTATATGGTCCCCAAGCATCGCCAGGAGTAATTCCTGAGTGCAGAGCCAGGAGAAACCCCTGAGCATTGCCAGGTATGACCGAAAAAAAAAAAAAAAAAAAACACCAAGGAATTCTTTACTTATCTCATCACTTAAGTTTTATTTATTTCACCATAATGCTGCCTATTTCAGGGAAATATCTCTTTCATCACCATGCCAGTTAACATTTACCAATATGCCAACTTTGTTTATCAACTAAAGTATATTTGTTATAATTATATGGCTGGAAGGGGAGCAGGGATTCCTTGTTAAACATCCTGCTCTCCTCTCACTCAAGCCAAAATATCATTCCCATTTACATCATTATCTACTACTAGCCAAAGTCTCTTTCCCATTTACATCATTGTCTACTATTATTATAATTTCCTGAGTTTGTACAAGTCTGCTTCACTTGACCCATAGAAGCCAAATATAACCAAAGAAAATGCTTACATTCCTAAGCTTGTACTAGAGCTCTATCCCAAAGGGTTATATTTGAAAATATTTCAAAATATATTTACAACAACCTTCAAATTGGTAAATAAGCAACTGTTGATAGAGTTATACAACAAAAAAAAATTTTCCCTATAGCAAGTACATCTCTCCAGATGGCATTGGACAGGGGAACTAGAGAGAAAGCAAGAAGATAGGCAAAGTCTTATGGAGGCTCTGACTTGCATAAAGGACTCAAGAGACGGACAGGTAAAGGCATTCTTTCTAAATTAACACTGATTTAGTCAATTTTGGGTCTTTTATGAGCTACATGTTAGTGTTTTACATACTTAACTGCTTCAGTCATGTATTATATTAGAATGTCTATGCAGGTTTGGGCAGGGGAGAGGTAATGTGCCACACTTAGCAGTACTCAGAGACTATTTTTGGGTCAATGTTCAGAAGCAACTCCTGGCCAAGGTCTTCAGGATGATGCTGGGGATTGAACCAGGGTCTTCTGCACAGATTTTCTCCCATAATATCTCTCCAGGTCCCATGTCTGATATCTGTGCTTCTTAATCTAAGATTTCTTATGTCAGAAAATGTTTTAAAGCTAAATGAATACTTTAAATAATTTTTAGATTCAGTTATGTTCTTTTTGACCTCAATATAAAAGAAGCATTATGGTAGTTATTACATAATCAGTTCTCCTTTAGGTATATATTTATTTATTAAGTATATATCGATAGTGACATATCACAAGATAAGAAAACATATTAATTATACTGGTTCAACTTAGATAATGGGTAATTACAACATGGCCAAAATCACACGCTCAGAAAAAACCATGTCCTTGAAATCTATTTGAAAATAATTCCTTTGAGATATGAAACAAAAATAGAGAAGGATGCTTAAATGTATATACTGGATTACAGTGGTGAAAGAACTTGCACATGGCCCACCTGGGTTCAATCCACAGTACAACATATGGTCCACCAAGCACTCCCATGAGTGATTGATCACTGAGCATAGAGCCAGGAGTAAGCCCTAAACACTCATAGCAGTGGATCAAAATTCAAAAAACACACACACACACACACACACACACACACACTCTGTATAGGGGACTGTATTATTATTGGCACTTAATATACCTAAAACTATTGAGAGAAGTAATTTGTAACTGAAACTCAGGACTCTTTCCTTTTTTAGTTCAATGCTAGTTAATAAGGATTTCAAAAGATCATGAACCATATTTTATTACATAGAATACTACATAGGATATTACAGAGACATCAACTTCTACTTTCTTCCAAATACTCTAATTAATTTCTACTACCACTCTGAAACATCTCACAAGTATGTCAGCTTTTCTCAGTAACAGTAACAGTCGTTTATTTTTATTTGGGGAGGGGCGGTGAGGGGAACACACCTGATGATCTGACGATGCTCAGCAGGTGCTCACCGAGCCTCTACTGAGCCTCACTAACAGATCAATCTCCCTAAAACGCAATCTGAAGGTGTGATTACAATGCTTGAAAACAGTGCTATAGTCTGCTACCTACAAAGTGGAGGTGCTCAAACTGTGCAAGTGGGAATTTGTTTAATTTTAAGAAATGGAAATAGATGTTTAGAGCTACTAAAAATTAAATGATGGGCCGGAGTGATAGCACAGTGGGTAGGGCGTTTGCCTTGCACGCTGCCAACCCGGTTTGATCCCCAGTATCCCATATGGTTCCCAGAGCACCGCCAGGAGTAATTCCTGAGTGCAGGCCAGGAGTAACCCCTGAGCATCGCTGGGTGTGACCCAAAAAGCAAAAACAAAAAAAAAAATTAAAAATAATAAAAATTAAGTGACATATGGAAACAGCTCAAAGGACTGAGTACATGTTCTGCATGTGAGCAAGACAGGCTCAATTCCAAGTACTGCATGGCTACTAGAGCACCACCAAGAGCAAACTCTGAGCAACGAAGTTAAGACAGAAGTAACTCAAGAATACTACTAGGTGTGTCTCTAAAACCAAAAACAAACAAAACAAAAATATCAAGTGATAGCAATTAGATTAATTTGCTAGAATAAAAAACTTAGAGACAAAGACAGTCATATTTAACTGTTGGCCATAGGACAACAAAACAAAGAAACCCAGTATTAATCTGAAACAGCTACACTGAATTCAACCACTAGCTAGTTCTTTCACTCCTTTTGAGGAGCAGGGGAAAAAATTCATGACTTTAATTTAATATTAAATCACTTACATATTACCCCTTTCTGTGGCAACTTGTCATTGATCTCAGAGTTCAATGAATAACCTTTCCCTGATGTATCCATTTCATTTAATTCTACTTTTTTATTAAATGCCAGTCTCCCAAATGAGGTAATGAATTCAATGAGAACAGAAGCAACATACTATTCACATTTAAATCACAAGTGCCTGGCACATATAGTTATTCAATAAATACATGCCAGTAGAATCAGTCCAACTGTATAACTGAAAACAAAGACCATCGACTGTGTTAAAATTTCAGTATTTCCTAAGTTGAAAGAAAAGTCAGTCAACTGCTTAGGCTTCTATTACAGCATGAAACACATTATTAACATAAAATCCATTTTAGAAAACATGTTACTTCATACGTAGTTATATAAATCAAGCAGGAAAGAAAATGCTCAATACAATAAAACTCCAGTAAAAACATATCAATGTTTAAAAAAAAGTGTCAATGATTATTTTTAAGAAGTTTCTTAACAAAACGTAATATGAATTGCCATAAAATTACATTAAGGATCCAATCAAGACTACATAACTACATTAAGAATTTTAATAACTATAAACTGGAAAATAAATATTTGAATTATCTTCTCATCGCTCCCCTGCAAAAAAAAGCCTCTTTCAAACTCAATGTATAATTTTTTTCTTTACAAAGTATAGTTTCTAGATCCATTTCTTACCAATACTAGGGATAAGCTATGAAAGAACATAAGGGAACAGAAAAACCATCAGAGGTACAAACCTTACTCTATTATTGCAAACAAGAAACATATAGAAATAAAAAAAATTTTAAAAACGCCTACAAAAATTAAATCCTAATAATACCTTTCCATAGTGAAGAGATTAATTTTTTCTCCAAATGAGAAAAACAACACATTTTATGAAACTTATATCTTATTATTCTCATGAAAATGCATATCAGCATTTTCATGAAAGGAAAATCTTTGAGCCCACCGGTCACACCCACCAGCTTCCTTAATCACAGGGTAAATGTCATATTCAGGCAACAAGAACAGTCAGAGGCACAAGTCAGAGTGTTCAGGCCCTTGGTTTACATCATCTTACTTGACTCAATCTCATTATTCTTGGCCTATGACCTACGGCCAAGTGGTAATATGCATGATTGAATTAGATGCCAGCATTTTAAGATGAGATTTCAAAATACTACATAGAAGGTGAGAAAAAAGACACTGAGAAGTACTTTACGGCCAGCAAGCAGGAACTGGTAATACTGTACTGCATCGGCAGCGAGGAGCAGAGGGTGATTTGCATTAAATGGAGGCTGCAATTCATTCCATTGAGGAGTTCTAAGGAAAGAGCAGAAGAATATTAATATTTAAGCTTAATAGATGGAATATAAATCACCATCACTGTCATAACTGATAGACACTGATATAACCTCACACAATCTTAGTAATCATTCAAATGAACTTGTTGGAGTGCGGAAACCTCAAATACAAGGCCATCACTTAAAAAAGAATAAAAAGGTGGCAGTGAGTCACATATATTATATATAAGAGCCAATATAAGTTTAGTAGAAGTCCCTCAAATAAAACACACAGGACCACTAGTTTCTAATTACACCTGTTTTCTAATAATGGTTTGAAGTTTATGCTCAAAGAGTACGCATTACATATTTGTAAACAAAGCTAGGCAGATAAAAATGTTTAAAATCCAGTTGTGCTAATGGCTGACTTATTATAGACCAAATGAGTGCCCGGTCTCCAAAAAACAAGTCCTTTATTTTAACAATGACTATGCAGTAATTTTAATTAGATCTGTCCACTCCTAAATTGCTTGATAAATAAGATATTGATCAGATCAATCCAGAGCAGCAAGGAAATAGCAAAGAATGCTGGAGCCTCCAAAAATCAATATAAGAGTATTTTAAAATGTCAAAAGGAGAGGAATCATTTTCACATCCATTTTTGTCTGTTTGCTTCCACGCCTGTCAGAGCCAATTTTTTCTCTATCAGCATACACTATATTGAACAGGCTCAAGATGCTACTCCCCCATATTATGATAACTTAAAAGATTCTGATAATGGTTACAAACTTTCAAGATTTGCATAGAACATTTCCCTTGGATCTTAGGAAATCAAATTTTGTTTTACTCCTTGTGGTGCCAAGGATGAAACCCGGGCTTTGCATACATAAGGCAAGTGCTGTGCCACTGAGCTCTATCCCCCAGACCTAGATTAGCTCTTTCCTACTCATTAGGCATCAAAGTAAAGGAAACCTTCCCATCTATATTAGTTTTTATTACTATATGTTACTGAATTCCCCACTGTATCACTATCACTGTCTTCCCGTTCATCATCGATTTGCTCGAGCGGGCACCAGTAACATCTCCATATGTCCTGTCTCATGCAAGTAGAGCCCAAGGGCACCTGCTTGCTCCAGGAACATAAAGAGCCTCAAACCATTCCATCAGGTCATGGGAATGAGGTCTGTAATTGTTACTGGTATTTGGCATATCAAATACGACACGGGTAGCTTGCCAGGCTCTGCCGTGTGGGTACCATATGGTTTTCTATTTTCAGTGGCTTTAAAACAGGGGAGCACTGCTATATATGTGAATAGAATAAAAGCCAATATTTTGTCCAAGAAAACAAAATATAAAGATAAAGGATAAAGCAGTTCCAAAAGAGAAACTCTCCAAAGACAACTTGGAGAACCAAGATAACTCTAATGTCCTTGGAATGTGCAAAGAGAAAATCTGAGCACAAAAAAAAAACCCAATCTGTACAAAAATATTATTATCAGCGCATTCATAAGTTTTGAAAGTAGACACACCTATAGGATGATAAATGGAGAAATGAAACGCCAGCACATCCATGCAGTGGAGAAGTGCTGAAAAATGCTACAACATGGATGCCTTTGAAATGATTATGCCAAATGAAGAAAGCTGCAAAAGGTCACATTTTGAGTGGTTTTCAGGAGATATGAAAAGTGATTCCTATTCAGGACTGGAGCAAGTGTATGGTGGGCAGGGAGCTTGTCTTGCACACAGTCAACCCAGGTTTGATTCCAGAGTCCCATATGGTCTCCTGAGCACTGCCAGGAATAATTCCTGAGTGCAGAGCCAGGAGTAACCCCTGAGTATCATTGGGCTAGACCCATAAAGAAAAAAAAGGATTACTAAAGATATGGGTTTTCTTATCAAGGTGGGAGTGGGGACAGTAATAAAAACCTTGGCAATTGGTGCAAAAAAGTGAAGTATGCTTTAAATGGATGAACAGTAATGCAGGCAAATTATATCAAAGTTAAAAGAATGAATTACTAATCAAGTCAATAAAAGAAATGAGGGAGCTGGAGCGATAATATAGTGGGTAGGGTGTTTGCCTTGCACGCAGCAGACCTGGATTCGATCCCCAGCATCCCATATGTCCCTGAGTACCAGCAGGAGTAATTCCTGAGTGCAGAGCTAGGAGTAACTCCTAGGCATTACAGGTTGTGATCCAAAAAGCAAAAATATACATAAATGAATAACTAAATAAATCAGTGAAAAGAGATGAAGCAAAAGTAAGTTTACTGGGTGAGAGGCAATGTAAAAAATCCTAAAGCACATGCTCTATGGTTTCATTCATATAAAATTCTTGCAGTTGTACAGTAATCTACAGTAAGAGAAAATCAGTGGTTACCAGGGTCTGAAGGAAGGATAAGCATTTGGGGTAAGGGCTATGTTTATCCCATTAATTGTGGTAACTGTCAAAAAACATACACCAAAACTTACCCAGCTGTACACCAAGTATTGTGCAACTCAACAAAGCTGCTTTTAAAACAATGAAAGGAAACTCTACCTAACCAAAGTCCAGGTGGCACGGGGGGACGTCATCATTTCCAGTGGAGTATCATCACTAATCTTGGGGGCAGTGCTGAGAGGCCGTGGCTCCATCATGTGTTCCACTAAGGTCCCGTAGCAGCTAATAATGTAGAGAGACTCAACCACAACTTGTTTGGACTGATCTAAAAACAGAAAAACAGAACCCGCATTGTGATCATGGTAGAAGGAGCACGAGTCAATCTCTACAAGAGACCTGACCCTGCCAGTCTGCTCCGAAGTTGTTCAGAGAAAACAGAAACAGGAAACTTTGAACATGCTACCTGCTTCTCTCCTAAAAGGTTGCCTCTGTTAGAAGAAAATGCTAATAAATACAGATATGCTACCAAATAAATATGCTGTTTGGGTCTCCCAAAGAGGAATCGAAAGAGCTATGCTTGGAATATCACGCCTCAATCAAGTGAGAGAAGGAATCCAGAGTTCCAACCTCTGTCGCTGTTCCAGAGTCAGGGACACTGTCTCATTTGCCAAGGCATCAAAAATCAGATGGGCTGGGCGTGTAATGCGATTTGGAGATGGCCGCTGGACTTACAGCTGTTACCCACTGGATTCCACGGGACATCAAAGATCACGTGGCCGCCCACCTACAAGATGGTCAGACTTCTTCGTCAAGACCCTGAACAAATGGTTTGAGGCTCTTTGTATTCCTGAAGCAACCAGATGCCATTGGGCTACACTGGCATGTGATAGGGTCAAATGGAAATGTTACTGGCACCCACTCACGCAAATCGATGAATAACAGGATGTCAAGTGATCAAGTGATGCTACCAAACTGTTATTTATATTTGGTTTGGAGGTCACAACTAGGGATGCTTAGCGGCTACTCTCAGGTCTGTGCATGGGGGGTGACCCTTGGTGGTGCTCAAGGGATAGTGAGGTGCTGGGGATAGAATTTGGGATTCAAGTGCAAAGCACACACTCAGGCCTTTGAGATCAATCTCCGGTTCTGGTTAAACTATTTTTATTTTATTTATTTATTTAATTGAATCACCATAAGAAACATAGCTACAATGCTATCATGATTGGGTTTCGGCCATGCAATGTTCCAACACCCATCCCTCCACCAGTGCACATTTCCCACCACCAATATCTCCAGGGTCCCTCTCCTGCCCACCACCCCCAAACCCTCACCCTGCCTCTAAGATAGACACTTTTCTCCTCTCCCTCTGTCTCTCCCTCTACCTCATGCTCTCCTTTTTGGGCATTATGGTCTGCAATATAGACACCGAGAGAACATCATGTTTTGGCCTTTACCCACTTTCAGCTCACATCTCCCATCCAGAGCGATTCCTTCCGGCCATCATTGTCATGGCGGTCCCTTCTCTGTCCCCACTGCCCTCTCCCCCAGCACTTGAGGCAGGCTTCCAACCATAAACCAGTGCTCCTGGCTATTGTTTCCACTGCCCTTGGTTAAGCCTTAAACTACTTTTTAAATCTAATACATTTCAGTAATGCTGGATATATTTTCAAAATCTGAATTCAGTAAAAAAAAAAAAAAAACCTTCACAATCTTTTGTATTTGTCTGCAATAGTAATCTGTCCCATTAGGAACAAAGTTACCAGGAAAGGGTGACTGAAAAGAAGCACTGGACACGCTGAGACTCAGTTACAGCCAACAGTCCCCTTCAACTGCCATGGCAGCTCCTTGGATGCCTAAGTCAGATTAACTTCTCATCGACTTTCTCTCTGGGAAACTTTCTCTTTAATTTCTTGATCACAACAAAAAAATGAAAAAACACACTCAGGGCCTGCAGTGCACGCCTGACTGTGTGCATAAGGCCTGAGCTCATGGTCTTCTGAGCTCCACCAGGGTGACACCGCGCACCGAGCAGGAACAGCCCGAGCAATGCCAGGGGAGCCCCCAAAACACAATTCAAAAAAAGAACATAAAAAAGCCAAGAAAACCATACTCCTCCTTCCCTCCCCCCCATCTTCTAACCCTCTTCCTTTGTTTTCCTCAGATGGATCACTAGCCCCTACTGGCAAAAAAAGAACCATCACTCTGTAAGGTCAGGAGCTCAATGTAGCTCAATCAAATGACTTCATAAGGATACACATGTCCCTCACCACCAAAACCGGTTCAGTCCACTATTGTGAGGTCTGTGAAGAGCACAGAAAATCACTCATGAATGCTGGGTGGTTCCCCTTATCACTCTTCCCGAGGAATCAGTTACAGCTGATTTGAGAAAAGGCTAATGACCAGGCTGTGGGACATAAAGGACTGGCAAGTTAAAAGGGTAATTAGAACAGAAGGGAAAGGCTCTTGAAATCAGAGCTTCACAGAGGGTTTAACTAGGAACAAAAACTCATTAGGATAGCATCTTTAAAGCTGAGGTGGTAACAAAAAAGAAAGAAGGGATAAGAAAGTGGAAGCTTGCCTACTCTACTATATCTTCTCCCACTTAGGTAAGGAACCTGCTGTGCCCGAGATCCTGTTTCAAGGAAAGGGTGACTGAAAGGCAGTAACAAGGGAAGGGCAGCCGTCTGAATGACAGCACTTTTAACTAATAACATAAGGGAGAGCCATTTTGCTAAGAACAAAGCAGTCTGGGAAGGACCTCCTGACAATCCATTTGTGACCCACTTTAGCACTAGGAAACAAAGAAAGAAGATGTTAACATGAGAAATAACACTTAATTTACAACTTTAGACTCTTCTACAAAGATACAAGGACTCTAAAACTAAGAATACCAAACTAAACTAATTATGTGAACATTTTAAATATTGATCAACCTAGGGAGAGATTTATGCATATCTGTATGAAAATATATTTATCTCCTAGCTTGATGTATATAGACATAAGTATATATAGTACATATATGTGTGTATATAGAGATATGTATATATAGATATATATGTATAATTACATGTACATATAACTGGGATGAACCCAAAGCCATGGTAGAGCCTGGCAAGCCACCCGTGACATATTCAATATGCCAAAAACAGTAACAATAATGAACCTCATTCCCAACGAATGGAGACATTACTGGCTCTTGCTCGAGCAAATCAATGAACAACGGAAGCAAGTGACAAGTAACGTATATTGTTCACATATATACACTAGGATGTGTGTATATGTTATATATATATATGTTATATATGTTAAATGTGTTATATATGTTATATATCAAATATAGATATGAGATAGATCCAGGGGTAGACCTATATGAGTACATATATTGTGTATGTATTTTTACAAATATACATATATACATATATATGAATTCAAAGGAGTGATGATTAATACAAAATATAATTTTATTTCTGAGTGGGGGTCTTTTCCACTTTTAACTAACAACATGAATGGGTTAATGATTTTGTTTAAGATTTAGCATTAGAAAATGTAGATTCAAAGTAATAAAACAACCTGGGTTTTCTTTGCAGAGGTGGGGAGCATGTGCTCAGGGATCACTGCTGGTGGTGCATGGGAATCATACAGGGTGCTGGGAATTGAACCCATATTGGCTACACGCAAGCAAGCACCCTACCAACTGGACTTTTACTCCAGCAATAACAACACATTTTGACTGATATTTAACACACTGCTTTCAACTAGTATTTAGACTGATCAATTTCTTCAAGGAAATTAAAATAAGTAGAATAAGGTTTTACCCTCCCTAACTCAGAGACAATGGAAAGAGAAATGATTGTGAGAAATGTAAATTCCACAAATAAAGGTGTGAAATTGATGGTGCTGGAAATACCTATAGACAGGTGAGAAGAAGAAGGAGCAGCAACAGCAGCCGCAGCAGCAAAACCACTCAGTGGGCAATTTATCTCACATTTACATGAGAGGAGGCATCACTTCCCAACAGCCTCAAGTAGTACTAATTGCAGGGTAAACTGGTTTACAGAACTGGGATCAAGTTTGTTCCAGGGGAATTGCTATGAGTTTTTAAAAAGCTGGAAATGGCACAGAATAATGTCAGCTTTAAAAAAATACGCACTCTTTTTCTCTTTTCAGACCTGCATTATTTGCAAACCATGATCTGGATGTCCCAAAAACTGCAGCCACACAGAATTCTCCGCCCATAGATTTGCTAGGTGAAATCTGCGGAGGCGGTTTAACTTTTGCTTAAAAAAATAAAATGATAGGATAAAAATTACCTTGCTGAAATTACAGTCTTGGGAACAATGGCAGATATTTTTTATTAAATTTCACCCATAAATATTCAAACCTTTCAATGTAGACATGCATTTTTACTTAAATGGTATAAGACCATTCCACAGTAAGCAAAATTAGTTCAAAGTCTCAAAGTATTATCTAAATAGTAACATATATAACAAAGAAAATGACTTCTTTTTTGAAGTATGAACTGGTAAATTTTTGAGGCTCTTTCTTTTTAAGATAGACGAAGTCCCAGGAGACTGAAAAGGGAACAACAGATCTACTTAAACATCTCTAAGTAATAAGATTGTGATTTCGTCCCAATATAGAAGGTGCAGGGTTGACAATACAGTGGAGTAGAAACATAACGTATGAAA